>VMDO01009486.1:0-77015 GCA_007922755.1 Pedetes capensis | reverse complement strand
TAGGAGGAATGGGAAGGGGAAGGGGAAAGTGAAAGGGAAGAGGAAGGAGAAGAAGGAGAAGAAGAAGAGATTAGCATTCTTGGTGATTAATGACTCAGACCAAAGAGGCAGGAAAGGAGACAAACGTGTTTGCAGCTCTGCTCAGCAAAGGCTTCTACTCACCGAGCTTTGAGGACTGCTCTTGGCACAGGGGAGGATGGCTGAGTTCTCACACTCGACGTCCTAGTGAAAACAAAAACACAGAAGGTTGGGGAACTGGGTTGAGAAAGAAATTCTCATTTGGAGTCACCTGACTTAGTACAATCCCTCAGGGTCCCCCATGCTTAGCCACAGGGCTTTGTGTCTCTCCCCATTTCCTACAGGGGTCCAGAGCCTAATGGCCCAGTTTCATGGCCACTGAGCACGTGGCCAGCCTGCATTGAAATGGGCGGTAAGTATAAAATACACACTGGATTTTGAAGACAGTACAAAATAAAAGCAATATAAAATATCTCATTAATATTAACACTTCATTAATCTCTTTGTATCAATTACATGTTAGAATGATATGAAATAATGTATAAAAATAAAATACATTGCTATGTTTAAAAATATAAATATATTATGAATATCTAAAATCAAATTTATTATTACAATTAATTCCATCTGTTTCTTTTTACTTTTTAATGTGACTGCGAGGAAATTTTAAATTGCATCTATGATTCTCCCAACGTTGCCATCAGGCAGGGCTGGGCTAGGTTTGTTTCTCCGTGTGGATATTCCATCCTAGCCGGAGGGCTTAGGTCAGCCTCAGAGCCAGTCCGGGCTGCCTGGGACTTCCCTCCCTTGCACCAGCACTGGCTAACACAAGCAGAGTGCCCAAAGTGCTAGGGGCTAGGTGTTTTCTCAATGGAGCACTCATGGTGCTTTATGTTAAGTACTCTGGTTTTTGGTTTTTGTGGGGTTTTCTTGTTTTGTTTTGGTTTTTTTTTTTTTTGGTTCTGTTTTTGTTTTTTTTGATACAGGGTCTTACCATGTAGACGAGGCTGGCCAGGAACTCGATATCCTCTACCCTCACCCTCCCAAATGCTGGGATTATAGGCGTGCACCACCACACTCAGCCTCACTCTTGAATTTTATATTCCAAGAATGTATTATTAACTCAACTTGGGTTTTTTCTTTACCAGCATATATCAATTGTATAAAATAGCAGGTTTATTATATTTTCATATATGTATATAACATACTTTGATTATAGTTACCTTCCTCTATTCCCTTCTCTTGTCCCTTTCCCCCACTTTCTGCTGGTCCCCTTCCTCTTCCCAAACAGCTCCCCTTTTACTTTTTTTTTAAATCTAATTCCAAATATAAGAGAAAACATGATATTTGTGTTTCTAAGTCTGCCTTATTTTGCTTAACGTGATGATGTATGGTTCCGTCCATTTTCCTACAAATATGATTTCATTCTTCTTTATGGCTGAGTAATATTCCATTGTGTTATAGATACCATAGTTTCTTCAACCTTTCATCTATTGATGAGCACTAGGCTGATTCTGTAACTTGGCTATTGTGAACAGTGCCACAATAAACACGGCTGTGCAGGTGTCTTTATTGTATGTTTACCCTACTCCTTTGGATATGTACCCAGGAGTGGTAGAGCTGGATCATATGGTGGTTCTATTTTTAGTTTTTTGAGGAACATCCATACTGATTCCCATAGTGGCAGCGTTTGAGCATCCCCCTCCCCACTCCACCCTACCCTCAGCACCATTTATTGCTGTTTGATTTCTTGACAAGAGCCATTCTGACTGGGATAGGATGAAATCTCTATGTAGTTTTGTTTTGTTTTGTTTTGTTTTTTTGAAAGTGGAACAAAGTTAGAGTATATTAAGTGCATTCTTTAGAGTTTATTTAAGTACATGCTTTAGTATATATGCTGAGAGGGGAGAGAGGGAGTGCCATTTGTACTTCTTTTGAGAAGTGTCTGTTCATTAACTAAACATCTGTATTCTACATAAAACTTTTTGATTTTAAAAAGAAAATAAGGCAAAAACACATGTGAACACTAGCCAGAATACTCTGGCATTTCTGATATTTTCTTGACATTTTCTGGGGGGGTTGGGGGGATTAGCTTTCACAATGTGTGAAATAATTTAGAATCTCTCTGGAAGGCAAGAGTCTTGTCATGTGGTCTAAATTCAGTAATGCTGGCATTAGGAGCAATATTTCAATAGTCTTATTTTTTCATAAAAGGTAAATAAAAGGCTTATGAGCTATAGTTCTCTATCATTCTCAGGGCAGGCAGTACTAATCAATTGCTGCATTTTACTGCTGAAATAGATGGAGCCTCAGAATCCACCCCACCATGCTAAGCAGATGCTACCAGTCCAAGCAAGTTGACATGCTCCCTAAGATCAAATCATGTTGGGGTGCAGTGACCAAGGGCAAAGCCCAGGAATCTGGAAGCAGGTCTCCAGTCACACAGCTCCTCTGCACCCACTGCCGTGCCTGGCTGGAGTTTATATCACCCAGCTGGCCTCCATCCCATCCCTCGCCCACTCCCAGCACCTCAGCAGTTAACATTCCAAGGTGCATCTGCTCCACCTGCCCAGCCCGAATCAACCTTCAGCAAGGAATGCATGCTGCCCTCATCCCCTGAACTCAGAAAATGCCACACGAGTGGCAGATGAAGCTCGTCAGCCCTCTGCTTTCAAAATGAGAGAGAAAATTTAGCTCCCTAGTCCCAGATGTTAAAATCTCTGCTTCTCCCCAGGGCAAACAAATCAATGTGAGTAAGCTCCACGGTTTTCTTTTTTTTTTTTCTTTTTTTTTTTTCACTTAGAACACTACCACTTCCAGCAATTTATTTGACTGACTATGCCTTCTATTACCATGTAAATTGTTTCAGACTGCAGGAAAAAAAAAAAGTATTAATCTCCTCTCAGTAAGTCATAAAATAAAGAAATCAATTTCAAGGTCAATTTAGCCCAGATAACACCTGCTGCCCTTTTTTTGTAACATGCAGGCTCCTCTGAAATGCTATGCCATTGTCTAAGACATCAAGATGCAGCTAAGGAAAACTCAGTCTCACATCAGTCAAATACTTCCAGGACTGACTCTGGGCCCACTGCTCACTAGTTCCGAGAGTGAGTTTGGGATGGACTGGGTTAACGAGATACAGGAAAGTGACTATCTGCAGGGGAAGGGAAGAAGAGCTATACTGAAAGTCCGGTAGAACTTGGTTCAAGATATGAACCTAGCTGGATAGCTGTGTGCCTCTGAGGGAGTTAATCAACCTCTCTGAGCCTCACAGTCTATATATATAATTACTTAAAATAAAATGAGGAGCCAAGCACAGTGGTACCTGTCTGTAACCCCAGATATTCAAGAGGCTAAGGGAGGAAGATCTTGAGTTCTAAGCCAGAGGTAGCCTGGACAACTCAGCGAGACCCTGCCTCAAAATAAAAAATAAAAAAGGGCTGGAGGTGCAGCTCAGTGGTATAGAACTTGCTGAGCATGCACAACGCCCTAGGCTCAACCCCCTAATACTGCAAAGATAAAAAAAAGACAATGAGGGCCAGGTGATTTTGCAGGACCTTTCAACCCAATCCACTGCTGGACTTTGCCAAAAGTTAGATACCCTAGACAACTGTCTAGACAGCCACTTTGATGTCGCTCTCCCCCATGGAAGCAGCAGTCAAGAAATCAAAAGACACATTGCATTGGGAAAAGCTGATGCAAAAGACCTCTTTAAAGTGTTGAAAAGTAAAGATGTCACACTGAAAATGAAGGTGGTGCACCTGACTCATGCCATGGTATTTTCAGTTGCTTATGGAAGGTGGACATTGAACAAGAGAAACAGGGAAAAAACTGATGCCTTTGAATTATGGTGCTGGATTTGAATATTGAATATACCATGGCCTGCCAAAAGAACCAACAGATCCGTCCTAGAAGAAGTGCAACCAGAGTGCTCCTTGGAAGCAAGGATGGCTACTCTGTGCCTTAAGTATTTTAGACATGTAGTCAGGAGGAACCAATCCCTGGAAAAGGACGTCATGTTTGGGAGAATGGAGAGTCAACAAAAAAAGATTTTAAAATATTTTCAGCACCCTAAAGAGAAACTCCCTATTTTTACTCCCAGTTCCACCCCAAACCCCCTAAGCAACTACCAATCGATTTTCTTCCTAAGCAACTTCCTACAGCCCTAAGCAACTACCAATCAACTTTCTTCCCCTGTGAACTTGCAACTTTCGCTGGGCACAATGTGCTCTAGGCTCCTTCAAGTTGCAGCGTGAGTCAGTGCATTTCCTTCTCATGGCTGAAAATACCGCACCATGTGGACATCCCACCTTGCGTTGATCCGCTACTCTGAGGACAGACTTGTGCACCACCTTCCCCTTTGGCTTTTGGGATAAACACCGGAAGGAGCATTGACGTATGAGTTCTTCTGCAGACTTGTCACTTCTGTTGCACATACGCCCAGGAGAATTCCTGGGTCACAGGCAACTCTGCTTAATCCTTTAAGGAGCTGCCAGACTGTTTTCCACAGGGCTGCCACATTTTACGGTCCCACCAGCTGTGCACGGGGGCTGCAATTTCTCTACATTCTCATCAACACTTGTAATTGCCTGACTTTCTGATTCCAGCCAGCCTAGGAAGAGTGAAGTACCATTTCACTCTGATTTCGATTTGCATTTCCCCGATGACTGACAATACTACACCTTTCTTCATGGGTTTGTCGGTCATTCGTGTATCTCCTTTGGAGAAATAGTGGTTCAGACCTTTGCTGGGGTTTTTGTTTATTTGTTTGCTTGATTTTTTTTTTTTTTTTTTTTTGAGACAGGGTCTCACTATGTAGCCCAGGCTGGCCTCGAACCCATGATCCTCCTGCCTCAGCCTCCCGAGTGGTAGGATTATAGGTATGCACTACCATACCCAGCCTTTGCTTCATTTTAATCTGTTAACACCCAAATTATTTCTTTTTGGAGTACTGTTATGCTTTTTAGCATGCAGCCATAGCACCATGGCATCCGATCCCACCAGATCTCAGAAGGTAAGCAGGGTCAGGCCTGGTTAGTCCTTTGGTGGAAGACCACCTGGGAACACCAGGCACTGTAGGCTTGGGATACGGACCCAGAAACCCACTCCCAAAAAAAACAATCCACCATTGAAAACCCTATGAATAGCAGAGAAGCACTGACAATAGTGTTTCACCTATTGTATGTAGGGTCGCTGTGAGTCGACACCTAAAAACATCACCACACTTTTTAAACCTGTAATGTCTTTTTATCTTTCTTAGAATCTCTGTGGGCAAAAATTGTCCAATTTCACTTTTTCTTTTTAAGTGTGTTGTAGAATGCTGGGCCTATAGGGCAATTTGTGTGGTCTTTGTCATTTTACACTCCAGGCGCAGATGCCTTATCGGATATATGATTTGTGAACTCTCTCCCACTCCATTGCTTGTCTTGTCTCTCTGATCTGAGGGAAACTCGGTCACATCAGTTCCAGAAATAGAACTACACAGGGCAGGCCAGGACACCTCCTCAAACTTTTTCCAGGGCCATGACCCAGGCTTTGGACTCGAACCCCTCAGTGCGGTGGTTTGAGCGTGGCCCCCTGGGGTTCTTGTGTTGGAACCTGAACTCCTCCAATAAGTGTGACCATCACACTGTGGCTGATATTAGGTCATCTTCTAACTGAGGCCCAGAGAAAGTCTGCAAATCACTCAGACAGTCTGCCTGACTGCTGTTCATGTTTGTCTTTCGTTTGTACTTGGGGCTGAACTGGCAATTCTCTCCTGGAGAAAATTCCTAGCCAGGCAGGGTGCTGCATGTCTGTAACCCCAGCAACTTGGGTGGCAGAGGCAGGAGGATCACAAGTTCAAAACCAGAGGCAGCCTGTGTAACTTAGCACTTAGTGAGACTCTGTCTCAAAATTATTAAAAAAAAAAAAAATGTAAAAAGTAAAAACATGGGCTGAGGGCACAGCTCAGTGGCACAGCACTTGCAAAGCATGCAATGAGGCCCTGGGTTCAAACCCACAGTACTGAAAAAAGGAAAGGAAGGGGTAGGAAGGGAAGCAGGGAGAGGGAACGGACGGGGAGGGAAGGAAAAGGAAGGGAAGAAAAAGAAAATTCCCAGGCCCGGGACAGAGGTTTAAAAGAAGGCAGTTTGAACCCAGATTAGCCTGGATTCCCATCCCGGCTCTGTTCCTGCTTTATCATGTGAACCTGAAGGGCTCATTAACCTTGCTGGCTTGGTCTCGTCCCCTGAAAGCGAGGAGTCACCGCAGCACATCAGTTCCTCAGTACATGGCAATGCTGAGCATGACTGACGCTGCCGTCCAACACCCTGTGTGAGAGGTGAGACCCCAAGTCCACCCCCTTCTGCTCAGCTTGCTCCAGAGCCGTGCGTGTGCGAAGCCCTGGCTCCTCAGCCTGGCTCCACCCTGGGGCCTCCCTAGCCACAGAACAGCCTGTGGCAGCGTGGCCTAATACACAAGGGGCCGAGCGTGCGCCAAGTCCTGGATTAGGGCTCCCTGGAGCCTATCTGCCCACAGAGAAGGGGGCTGTCAGCTCTTTGAACAGTGAAATAATTGAGTTTGAATGTGGATTCAACACCAAACAACTGCAGTTAGAAGCTGCCTTCTGTCAAGAACAACTGCTGCTTAAATGTAATCCCTGTGTGGTGCAGAGACCTCAAGGGCAGCTCTCCGCCTTGGCCTCCACAGTATCTCCTGCTCGATGACGGAACATTCTTGGGTCCTTCTGCCACGTTCACATCACCCATCTGCTCACCACAGCTCCTTTTTTTCCCTAGAGTCTGAACCCCAGACCCGGGCCCAGAAGGCTTTGCCACCAGCCTGCACCCCTTACCCCGTCACCCACTCTTTGCCCTGCCGTAAGCTCCAGCTACATAGCCTTTCTTCTCAGCTCCTTGCACCAGCTGACACCCCAGCCTGGAAAGCTCCTTGTCTGCTCCTCGTTCTGCTGCTGAACTTTTACACATCCTTCAGGTCACAGTACAAACATTACCACCTCCAGGAAGCCGCCCCTGATGCTCCACTCTAGGTAATAAGAACCATGGCATGTCCTTGCAGCATTCTGCACACCAGCTCCCAACACCTCCTAAATCTTGTAATTATTTATTTGCATGAGCTGCTTGTGTGATTGTAAAGTAGATGATGCCCCCATTCCACCAAGCTGTGTACCTTGCCATGTTCCACCAACATGGTGCTACCCCCCCTCCCAGCACGGAACCCACCAGCACACAGCAGGCACTCAACACACTGTTGACTCACGGAGCGGCGGGATCCCCAGGCAAGTGCATATGGCAGGGAAGATGGTGGGTCCAGCTTTGACCTCCACGGAGAATTCAGAGTGTGGATGTTTTCCTGCTCTTGGACCTCTGGGATTTCAAGGACTGAGAGAATCCAAACCCATGGAGATTTTTATCTCCGTTTCACCTGCATTTCTACATGGCTCATTATTTGTTCTTCATGGAGGGGGTCTTCAGGATTCGTTTAATTTCTGCTGAGAACCTTTAAGGCCTCAGAACTAGCAGCTGTCAGAACTAAATGAATAAAACAGGAAGGCAGCTCCTT
Source organism: Pedetes capensis (assembly GCA_007922755.1). Lineage (NCBI taxonomy): Eukaryota > Metazoa > Chordata > Mammalia > Rodentia > Pedetidae > Pedetes > Pedetes capensis. Next base: position 69,434 of record VMDO01009486.1, on the reverse strand, counting down.
TTCCTCTGCGCCGCGAGCCATGGGGTGGGACGGACCTGATCTCCCAGAAGATTTTCACTTTTTGAAATAAATTCTTTCATTCCAGCCAATAAACTTCTAAATGTCAGACCGCAGATGGGGTTTTCCTGGTGGAGTTTGGGGTCCAAGGTCCTCCTTAGGAGGTGACAGGGATAAGGAAGTTTAAACACATCCTCCAGGCTCTCTCCCTTCCTTTTGCACACACATCAACACACACACAGACACACAGTCAACACGTCAAACTCGATTACCAGGAAGAACTGAGGCCAAGGTGCATTCTGCCAAATAAGGCCAGGCGAAGCCATCCCAGGTCATCCATCAGAAATCACAACTCTGCCCAGAGTGCTCTGCAAACTGAAATGTCCTCTTGTGTGTTTGTTTCTGCAGTCCTGGGGATGGAAGGATGGAACGCAAGCCCCACCCAACCCTAAAAGTTTATTTCTTTTTTCTTTCTTTTTTTCTTTTCTTTTTTTTTTTTTTTTTTTTTTTTGACAGGGTCATCCTACTGTGTTGCTCAAGCTGGTCTCAAACTCCTAGACTCCAGCCTCAGTCTCCCTCATGCTGGCACTACAGGTGTGTGCCACCATGCCTGGCTTTGCAATGTTATTCTTAAGTCTGGCTGGGGCCTCACCTTCTCTGGTCTAACCTGAGGATTTCTGTGTCAGGTTGAGCCAAAGAAACTGCCAACAGCCAGCTATGTTTGACTGAAAGAACAGCTGTGCTATCAGCCCAAGGGAATTCATCCTGCTCAATGTGAATATGGAGGTTTTTGCAGAAATGTGAATGCATGCAATTACGGAGCAGCGTCCCAGACCTCGCTGGGCAGTGAGTGGAGTGATGCAATAGACAGCCCACGCACAGCGCTGTCTTCCTAAAATCCAAAAGGATGGATTCCTGACCCCACCTGGCCTCAGGGGATTGCAAATCTTTAGTAATTTGGTTAAACCATTTATGGGGCATTTCTTATACAAGGCATGTGCTGGGCACAGCAGGGCTGGTTATACCAACTGGGGGAGAAAGGAGCCAAGTCAGTGCATGGCCATGAACTGTTGCCGAGTGCTGTCAAGTTGGATCTAACTCACAGCAACCCTAAGTACAGCAGAATGAACCACTACCCTCAGCACTGTGCCATGTATATGATCTTTTTATGTTTGTGCCCAGTGTTGCAGCCACTATGTTTCATCTCATTTTGAGTCATGCCACGTCAGCATGAGGAGGTACCAGGAGCTTTACTCCATTCCCGTCATTAAGGTTGACTCTACTTTGAGGAGGCAACTCTTCCCCAGTCATCTCTTGAATGTTTTCCAGCACAGGGGACTCATTTTCCAGCAATACATTTGACAGTGCTTCTCTGCTATTCATAGGGTTTTCAGTGGCTAATTGTTTCAGAATGGGCTCCCAGGCCCTTCTCCTTAATCTATCTTAGTCTGGAAGCTCAGCCAAAACCTGTCCACCATGGGTTGCCCTGCTGGTATGCCACTATACCACTATGCCACTATACCAGTGGCATAGCTTTCAGCAACACAGTAACACGCAAGCCCCCACAGTATGAGGATCTTGTAGACACACGGGGGTGATCATGAATAAGGCACCGTTTTCCCCATTAAATACCCACCGACAAAACCACTTACTGTTTTAACATCACAGTTTTGGGGGCAGGAGGTGAGCCCACCCCAAAAACATGTCTGGGCCGCCCTACCCCTCTCCCAGTCTGAAGGAAGATACCGCTGCTGCTACAAGGAGGGAAACCATGACTTGCACAGCTACTCAGCCTAACCAGGTCCTTGCAAAATAATCACCCTGCTCCTCTCTCTAGGAGAACACTTTTCGATATCTGGGGAAATGGATGGCTTGATAAAGACTCCCACCTGGGGCTTGGAGGGATGTTCCATCGAGAGAGAGAGACCAACCTGGACACGTCTTGATGGGATCTTGTATCAGACAACGTGGAGGTGGAAAGGGGGGAAATTAGAACAAGAAAGGGGAGGAAACAGGGAAGGAAAGGGCAGCAGCCCAAGTTGTAAGCCTTAGCAATGGCTCCTGATGGATGACCGTGGTTTTGGTCCTCTTTAAACCTGGCCCCAGTGCTGTAATAAGCCACTCTTGGAACTTAATAACTCCCCAGCATCTAATCAATAATGGCTCTGGAAAATCTCTTCCCCATATTTATTTAGTTCTAAAGAACTCAGGCAGGCAGCTTCTCGCTCGCCATGACACTGAAATTCCTAAGCTTCGCTTCCTTTCTGAGCAGAGCGTCTCGCTGACACAGCCTTCCCGAAGGTGAGCCCTTCAGGAGCGGGCTTGGATGAGACCTCGCCATGAAGGAAAAGTCAAGAAGGGCGTGGAGATGAACAGGCTGGCGCTGCGCAGTAGCTCCAGAACCAACCTGAAGCTGACTTTGGCGCAACTCCTGCTTCCTGTGAACGCCACACCTCATCTGGACCTTTTGGGGAAAGGCTCCAGGATGCTCATCTTTACAGGATTCATCTGGGAGAGTACGACTAGCCAGTTAAGCAACTTGCAGAACAGACAGATGGGAAAAAATCAGTTCCTCTCGTCAGTGGGACTATTAGCTTTGGCTTTTTATTAAACCACTCTTTCTGGTGGAAACCCAAGTGAGGAGGGAGCCAAGGAGAAAAGCAAGGAGAAACCAGAAGTACGTATGGATAAGTCCGTCAACAGGAACCGCAGCAACTCCCGCCTGCGCACCCGCCCCAGCCAAAGGAGCAGGCGCCCCACCTCCTGCAAAGCACAAACACCAGCAGCCCATTTGCTGCAAACAGCACCCTCTGCCAGCTCCCAGCGCTATTATTCTCTTCAAATGAGAGGAAATTGAGCCTGCTGGCACCACGTTTTCTGGGCAGTAATTCCAGCGCAAGGAGAGTTTGCATCCCATGCCAAGGAGAGATGGCGCTTCTCTCTCTTTGCTATTTCATGGGGAGTCAGTCAGCCCGACCAAAGCCACCAAGGCTGACTGATGGCCTGGGTGAGGTCCGAACACTGCCGCCCTTCCACCTCTTCCATGCACCTTGAGATAGGCAGCTCCCACCCTGCCTGGCTTGGGACCCATGCTCCACTTCCATCAGGCTAGAGGGGACTACAGGGAACACGGCACCAGAAATCTCAATGGCCCGGGGGGGGGGGGGGGGGGCTGTGATAGCCTTAGGTGACAAGGTTCTCATTTCTGAGCTTCAGGAAGAGGAACCCTCCTTACAACGAGGCCAGCCATACCTGCCTGATACAGAGCTGTTAGGGTGGTCACCTGAGCCAGAGCATGAGCCGGACATGGTCACATGACCCGGGGTAGCCAGGCCGCCACCACCACTGCTAATGACAATGTCAGTGATGATAGTGATGATGATGATAAGAATTTCTTTTACCTGACGTTAATGCCTTCCCCAGTACATGACTTCTCAGCATCAAAATTGAGGGAGAGACTACTCACAGAGAGCAATTAGGGATGTTTTCAAGGTAAAAGGAGCTTCATAGTTGTGACAAAATGTGTCTCCTTCATAAAACAAATACACTTCCATGATAACAAAATAATCTCAATGTGAAATCCCTCAGTGGAGGCCGAGGAGCCAGAGCTGGGTGACCCTCATTATCACAAGGTTATTAAAGAATCCATTTGTTACCTGCTCAGTCAGAGGTCGGGGCCAGAATCCTTTTAGCATGGGGTGGATCAAGCAGCAGGTTTGAAAAGCCAGGCTCTGGGCACAGCGGGGAAACTGCTGCCATCTCTCCAACTCACCTGTGACTTCAAGAAGCTTCTCCCTTCTGCAGCCAATCCCCTCTGGCAAACTGAGCAAATGAAGGGCCGACTTCCCTGGGTTTACTTGAAACCCAGATCTCCCTAAAATAGAGCTTGGAGGCACGTGCACGGGAGCCTGAAGCCAGGGAGACGCGAGATGCAGCTGGAAGCAGGCAGCGACGTTCTGACGCCAAAACACAGAGCAGCTGAGATGTGGCCAGACGGGCCGGGCGGAGACCAAAAAAGCTCTCCGGAGGACAGAAGGGGACAGATTCTGGCACAACCTGCTCGGATCTTGTTTTCCAGGCAGGCACCCCAGCATTACTGGGGGGTCAAACTGTATAGAATGACTTCTCTGTCCGAGCCTTCGTTGCCTCACCTGGGAAAAAAGGGACAGATGCCCCGGGCACCCTCAGGGGACCCTTGGGTTTTCACAGGCATCCTGAAGTGACCACAATGCCAGGTAGGGAGAAGACAGAACAGCTCACCCAAGCAGTCACAGCAAAGCTAGAAAGGAGCTATGTCTGGGGACGTCACCATCCCATCGAGGCCGGGCAGGGAAAAACTGACACTCCTTGCTTCCATTACTCACACCAGATGCCTCTGGCCAGCCTGGTACCCCCTCCAGCTCTCACTGTACCTCCAGTCATCCATGTCCACGCCCTGAGGGAGCCTCCCTTAACCAGAATCCCTCACTTCTTGTCATCTCCACCCCCATCGCCCTGGTCTGGACCAGTATCCTCACGACAACTGCCTGAACATCCTCCCTGCACCTGCCCTTGGCTCACATGGCCCTCTGTGTAAATGGTGGCTGGGGCATCCTTCATAAAATGTCACACCATTTCAAACACGCGCCCCTGAGCGAGGCGCTCCTGCCCAGCCTTTCTGGCCCTGAATGCCTAAGGGGCTCTCTCCTCTCTTTACATCTGGGCTCAATTTTTTTTTCCATGTGAAGCTCTGCTCCAGCCCCCTGGGTAAAACTGTCCACGCACCCCTCAGGGATCCCAGTCCCTCTGGCTAGCTTGCCTCCATGACATTATTTTATAAACTGTCTCCCTCCTCTGCATAGAATACTCCCAGCCATGGGTGATCCTGATCCCTAGGGGCAGGTAGCCCCATCTAGGGAGAATTTGGATGCCATGATTGGGAAAGGGGTGCTACTGGAACCTAAAAAGTAGAGACCAGTGATGACACTAGACTTGTCACAGTGCACAGGAATGTCCTACACAAAGAGGTGTTGTTGTTGTTGTTGTTGTTGTTATGTGCCATGGAATCAGGTCAGACTCAGTGACACAATATACAACAGAATGAAACACTACCTGACACTGTGCCATGCACATGATCTTTTTATGTTTGAGCCTATTATTACAGCCACTATGTTTCTTCTCATTTTGAGTTGTGCCACATCAGCAAAAGGAGGTCCCAGGGGCTTTACTACATTCCTATCATTAAGGTTGACTCTACTTTGAGGCGGCAACTCTTCCCCAGTCATTTCTTGAATACCTTCCAGCCTGGGGGGCTCATTTTCTGGCACTATATCTGACAGTTTATCTCTGATACTCATAGGGTTTTCAATGGATAATTGTTTTGGAAGTGGGCTGCCAGGTCCTGCTCCCTAGTCTGTCTTAGTCTGGAAGCTTAGTGAAAACCTGTCTACCATAGCTGGCCTTGCTGGTATCTGAGATACTGATGGCATGGCTTTCAGCATCACAGCAACCTGCGAGCACCCACAGCAAGACAGACAGGTGGGGGCAACAAAGAATTATCTGGCCCAAAGTGTTAACAGTGGCAAGACCGAGCAACTCCTGACACAGATCACAACATTAACCCTCTCAGGGATTTCCATTTGTTACCCTCACTGCAGTGAACCCACTAATAAAAAACCATAGAGAACATAATATCTGCTCAATGAACACTGGTGACGTGGCTGAGTTTATAAAGAAACAGTTAACACCTCCTGAAAGTTGAAGTGTCTCTGAGCCACACAAGGGCGTGTCTCCATCCTCTGGCATGGAGTCCCTGGGCTGTGTCTGCCCTGTGGATTAAGCCACCACAAGCCCCAACAAGTCACAACAGTGGAGGACTACATGCCTGAGGACCGCATGTCACATGGGCTGCTCCACACAGGAAAGTGCCATGTATCTGCTGTGTGAGGTTCCCATGAGGAACAGAGCAGTCTCACATCCAGTGCCCAAGCAGCCAAGGGTCCAGTGTCTCAGTCATGAAAGTTAAAGATGGGTCACCTCACTGCCGGGGACCAGGGAGTAAGAAAGCGTCTGTCTCAGGAATATGACTACAGACACGGGTGGCATTCTGTGGAGGGCTGGGGGGTGGCCAGGGTCTTCCCTGAGCCGACACAGTGAGCAGCTGAAGGAAAGAACACTCACCAACAGAGAACCAAAGCCCCCAGGGGTGTGTGTGATGGCCAGGAAGCACTCAGGGCGATTTCAAGGAGAAAGGAACCAAATAGCCTCTTGCTAATGTCTGACTCTAGCCTTTTGCACCTCTCACTCACTGTCACAATTTTTAAAGGTCTCCGAGGTATTTAACAAGCATAACACATGAAATGCTTTTAACACCTGGCATTAGTGTGTCAGTGTCCATCACTGACAGCCTGACCTGACCAGCTATTAAGCCCTCAGAATGGTCATTTTGAATTATAGCTGGGTAATGTGGTGTACACCTGTAATCTCAGCAACGTGGGAGGCAGAGGCAGGAGGATCACAAGTTAGAGGCCAGAGGCAGCCTATGTAACTTAATGAGACCCTGTCTCAAAAGTAAAAAAAAACGGGCTGGGAGTGCAGCTCAGTGGTATAGCACTTGCAAAGCATGAAAGCATGAGGCCCTGGGTTTAGCCCCCAGTACAGCAAAAAAATAAAATAAAATAAAATAGGCTGATGTTGGGGTGCAGCTCAGGGGTAGAGCACTTGCAAAGTATGTGTGAGGCCCTGGGTTCAACTCCTCAGTATTGCAGAAACAAAACAAACAAACCACAAAAGCTTTGGCTTACAAGAGAAAGAAAGACAGAGAAAGAGAGGGAGAGGGGGAAAAAGGGAGGGAGAAGGAGAGAGCCACAGTCACTCAGCCTCACCAACTGTGTGACCTGGAGCAAGTTATTTAGCTTCTTAACACCCCTCAGTTTCCTCAAGCTTAAGATAGGGACAGCAGCCCTACTCAAGAAGACAGTTGTGAGGACACAGACAATGGACATTACGTGCTTGGTAAGATGCCTGGCACAGGGACCTCAGTTGATACAGGTGATGATGAAGACAGTGAGAATGAAAGGAGGGGATGGTGATGAGGCTGTGAGGTAGGGATCCCAGTGGAGATGATGACAGCAGTGAGGATGGTGATAGTGGAAACAATGGATGAAGATGATGATGGCAATGATGATGGTGATGATGATGGAGATGATGACAGCAGTGTTGATGATGGTAGTGATGGTGGAAACAATGATGGTGAAGATGGTGAGAATGAAGAAGAGGATGATGATGAGGCTGTGAGGTAGGGATCCTGATGGAGTTGATGACAGCAGTGAGGATCTTGATGGTGAAGCCAATGGATGAAGAAGATGATGTTGATGATGGAGATGAGGACAGGAGTGTTGATGGTAATGGTGATTATGAAGACAATGATGATGAAGATGATGAGGATGAAGATGAGGATGATGATGATGGTTGTGAGGTAGGGATCCAATGGAGATGATGACAGCAATGAGGATCATGATGGTGGAGACCATGTTAATGATGAAGATGCTAACAATGCTGGTGGTGGCTGATGGTGTCAATGACAGCATGATCGGATTGGTGATAATGGTGATTATAGTCACAACAGTGGTTCCATTTGAACCCTGCCCTCAGGAAGGTTTTTTGCTGTGAACCTGGACAATCCCAGCCATGGTTTCAGCTGACTTCCTCTCCACCCACAAACAGCAGACATTAGGCCTAGTTCTTCATTGGAAGCCCAGGACTGAAAACTTGTTCTACCCACCGCCCACATGTCCCTAAGCAGGTAACTACCCACTCTCTCAATGCCTCATTTCCCCTGCCTACAAACTGCAGATCCAACTGGCTGCCTTCATACTTCCTGTGTTGGGTGTGGAGAATAAATGAGTTACTGCCAGTTCTGCACTAAGAAAAGAGCTTGGTGCCTTGTAAAGAGTTGATGCATGCTCACTATCAACTAGCACTTAGACTTAGTCTGACGAATGTGATGTTGCACAACTACTCCAGAGTGATGCATCCCTGGACCACATGTGTCCACATATCCACAAGGTGTGGGCCAAGGTGCAGCCAGGTAACAATCTTCCTTTCCTGGCTGCAGCTCCAGTTTGCTTGCACACAAAGCCATACTGCTCTGGAAAATCCATCTGAGGCCCTTTGTTTGGTGTTTGCAATCAACCTGATTGTGAGACTCACCATCTAAGGCAGTAAACCAAATGTCTTCTGCTGTTTCAAGTGACAGTGTGAACAGAAATGTGTTAGGGTATCTGGACATCCAGCCAGTGAAGCCACTTCCCTCTGATGAATTGCGACATGTGGAAATCAATCCAGGTCACTTAGGAAAACAATTTGGTATTTGGTGTCCAAATGAATTGCTGCTAATTTATTCTGGGTGATTTGATTAAACACACAAGAAAGAAGTGAGTCGATGTGGCGTGTCTGCGAGTGAATTGTCTTGTGGCTCATTTGTGAAAGTATTTCTAATACTCAACAATGACAACAACAAAAAAAAAATTTCAAAGCATTCTAAAACTTTCCAAGTGGTGTGTCCTTATTATGTGTCCTTATTTACTCTTGCTTTTCTGCAATCTATGGGAAATGAAACACAGCATAAGGAAAATCAGCCAACGTTAGGAAACCAGTCTTCCCAAGAAATAACATTCAGAAGGAGTTTTCTGTACTAGTCTACTTTTTGTTACGATGACAAAATATCTGACAAAAATAACTTAAAGGAGGAAAGATTCGTTTTGGCTTGGAGGTTTCAGTCCACGGTGGGCTGGCTCCATCACAATGGGCCTGTGGTCAGGCAGAACGTCATGGCAGCAGGAACAAGTGACAGAGGAGGCTGCTCACTTCGTGGCAGCCAGGAAGCAGAGAGAAGTGGGGGAAGATGCCAGAGAAAGATGAAGCCTTCAAAGGCATGCCCCAATGGCCCACCTTCTCTGAGTCCCCACCTCCTAATAGTCCATTAAGCTATGAGCTCATCCAGGGATGACATCACCTCCCCTGTGACCCAATTACCTCTTGAAAGTGCCACCAGCTAGGGACTCAGTCTTTGGCACATGAGACTTTGGGAGACACTTCATAGCCAAACCACAACAGGACACTCGGAACTCCACCCCCATCTCTTCATTCTCAAGCATTCCATCCAAAGTCAGCTCCAGCCCACACCTTGCATGTAGTACCGCGCCACCATCTGCAAACAGATATTAGTGTGTTGGAGGGTGTGTCTGCTGTCTATCTTCCTGATGTATAGAATGCAACTGGAAAGCTGACAAAAGTCAGTCTCAATATGTGAACACGTGAACCTCAGGACAAAAACAAACAGTGATAGAGGAGGAGAAAAAGGAGGAGGTTGGGCTGGATGAAGACCCTCCTCCCAACCCCTAGGAGACTCTCTCAGTCCTCACTGGCACATGAAGCCAGCCTCAAAGACTGGCAACCAGAAAATGTCTCAGGGTGGCCACCAAGGATGCTCCAGGCAAATCCTGCTCTTCTGCTATCACGGGATGTCATGAAGAAGCACAGGACATTTTCAAGTTCCAATATAGAGTAGTCTACATGCACACACACGCGCACACACACGCACACACACATACACACATGCGCACACACCTCGATTTTCCTTCTCAGTTTCAGAACATCATGGAGGTGGCTTAGCAGAAGGTCAGAAAAGGAAGCTGGTTAATGACCCTCAGATGTTCCCATTTTCCTGACCTCACCACACTGTCTGGTGCATTGGTGTCAGACAGATGAGCTGGTGCCCGCGTTCTAAATGAACAATGTCTGAATCTCCAGGACTCTTGGAGCACTATTCATCACTCTGCATAAACTGGAGATTGGATAAATGAAAGGAACTGGTTGTGGCTGCCAAGGCCGACACCATGGCATCTGACCCGTTTCTGCTGCCTTATCCAGGAGGGAAGATGCTTGGAAAAGATGCTGCTGCATTAGCTGGAGATATGACTTCCCTGGCACTGCTCTTTGTCCTGTGTGTGTGGTTTTTAGCTTAAAACAAGTCCTCCTGTGGTTATGAATGATAACTCCATGCTTTAATTGACAGGTAACTGGGGTGGCACCTTTTGTTTTTGGCAAGCCCACAACTCACCACCCATGATAGAAAAGGGATTGAAGTAACCTCATTCTACAACGAGGACTCATTTCCTTAGCAACCAGGAAGGGACTGGGAGAGAAATCCTACACCATTGGGTACAAGCAACTGTGTCCCCACAAACAAACACAGGCACATTATACAGATAAATGAAACATGGTACTGTGCCTCACCAACATATAATGATGATGAGTCCTTTAAAAATAAGAGAAAAATTTTAAAGTTATCATTATTATTTCTTACTAGACCAAAAAAAGAGAGAGGAAAAGAGGGAGGGAAGATGGGAGGGAGGGGAGAGAAAGAGGGAGAGAGAGAGAGAATATGAATGGATGAATATGAATATCCAAGAAGTGAGCCAAAGTACAAATTCAGGGGGCAGAAATGACAATGTAACCCAAAGCAAAGGCATCACCAAAGTGCAGAAGGGGACACAGTGGGGAAGTAGGGAGAGAAACCCACTTCTCTATTATTCATAACAACTTTGTCTTGAGGACTTGGACTGGTGGATAAAAGTGATGTGGCTCCAACCACTTCTTGCTCATTGTCTAGCGTTAGCGAAATCAACAAATTGTAGCAAGAGACAGAGAGCAGATCAGTGGTTGTCAAGAGCTGGGGAGGAGTACGAGTGGGAGGAGGCTGTTAAAAGGGTCAAGATTTCTTTGGGTCAATGAAAATGTTCTAAAATTGATTGGAAAGATGGTCGCACAACTCCATGAATATACTAGAAACCACTGAACTGCGCAGGGGCTGGGATTTAGCTCAGTTGGTAGAGTGCTTCTCTGAGCTCTCTGAGACCCTGGGTTCGATACCCAGCACTGCAAAAATGGAGAAGGACCTGGCAGCCCACTCCCAAAGCAATCTACTGTCAAAAACTCTATGAATAGCAGGAAAGCACAGACGTAGTACTGGGCATGGCACAGTGTCAGGGAGTGTTTCGTTCTGTTGTACAATTGGGTCATTATGAGTCAGACCTGACTTGATGGCACCTAACAACAACAACTGAATTGTGCAGTTTAAATGAGTGAATTATATGACGTATGAATAGTAAAGCTATTTTCTAAGGGAGGAGAAAGGCCATAGTATGGAGGCATTTGTATCATGACCAGAGGACTGTGTCTGGCTGTCTACTGGGCAAGCTCTCAACACCTAGACCACTTGGAAGGACTTGCCAGGACCGTGCCGGGGACTGTGGGACTCAGCCCCAGTGTCCTCAGACCTCTAGCTGATGTGCCACCATATGTCAAGGCATCTTCCCTCCTGGCCAAGGACATGGACACAGATGTCCTTCTGGGGAGATGCTGCTGGACAGCAAGTATGGGGAGCCCCACTATCTGCCCTAGAAAATGAGGCCAGTGGTTGCAGAGTGGACAATCCCCTGGTTCCAAGACCAGCCCTCAGGCCTCCCTGTCTTCCTCCGGGCCTCCCCGTTCCTGTCTTCCCGACCCTGATAGATGGCTCCACCCACTCCTGGTTGTTTCAAGATAGCCTCGGGGTCCACGTCTGCCATCAGAGCCCTGAGCTCACACGTAACAAAAGGTGATAAGATCCCGTGGTTCTTTCAGCCGAGGCCTGACCCCCGGCAGCAGCAGCGTCCAGGGAGAAGGCAGCTTTCTCTGGCGGCTGTCTTCCTCCTGAGTAGAGCCGCTGGAGGCTGCGGGTCCAATTTGACAGATCACTGCTGACCACCCATTACCATGCTCTGCCACGGATGGTGTCCTCGGAAATCAACTTGGATGGAGCAGAAATAAATCTGTTCCATCTACTCCTTCTTTGTCCTGCACATCGAGAGGCCATTCTAACCTTGCCGTGAGCTCAGGAAGGACTCTGCCTTTGAGCCAGAGACATAAGGAGCGCAGCCATTTCAAAGCTTCCAGACACAAAAGACAGCTGGGCAAAGATGATCTTCCCGGTGTACTCGTTCCCACAGTGCCATACTGGATGCATAAATCCACTAATGAATGAACAGGCGGCAGGTGGGAAGAGTCACAGTGGGCAGACTCAGTTTTTCAATGGACCTCATGCACGGGGAAGAAAAATTCTCATTAATACCAGGGTCATAATCCCAAACTTAAGTTATAAAAGAAACCCTATCCCGTGCCTTTATGTAATTTCTACTAAAATTCACCTGAGGGTCAAACATGAGCCCAAATCTGCCATTTTCCCCAAAGAAAGGGGCAGATGATCCATTGGAGAGGACGAGGAACCTCACATAGATAAAAAGATGAAGGACATCCCCAGAGCAAAGAGCATTAAACATATTATTGGTAGAAAAATAACCTACAAAAGTCTAATGTTAAAATAAAATTGGAAATCCATTCAAATCCTTATGCTGGTTCTCCTCCCTGAAGTCTGACATAGCCTGACATTTCCATAATGGCTTTTTTTTTTGTTGTTCTTCCCAATTAATTAAGTTAGAATACTTCTGCAAAACAAGATCTGCTTCCAGAAATATCCATGAGACAAGAAAGGAGCATGTCTGTTTCTCAAACGACAGGATGAAGAATTTTTTTAGTTTGAAAGGGGGAAAAATTTAAATGAAATTTCAACTTCCCCCTTTACCCAAGACAACTGACACTTTGGGCTGGGGTTTACCTCAGTTGGTAGAGCACTGCACCACATTCTCTGAGGACCCGGGTTCGATCCCCAGCACCACAAAAATGGAAGAAGGACATGTCAGTCCACTCCCAAAGCAATCCCCAAACAATCGGCCATTCAAAACCCTAGAGGGTCACTCTGAGTCAGACACAACTCGAGGGCACCTAACAACAACACTGACACCTAATAATAACAATCTGAATGAGCACCTAGAATTAGTTGGAATCAACAAGTATTTTTTAAATGAGTTTTACCTGTGGGCAATGGAAGCATCTGTTCCTATGTCTTGGGACTATTCATGGGTTTCTTGTCCTCCCAGGAGGCCAGGTGGAGCAGGAAGCTATTTCCTCTATTACTCCTCTCCTGGCCCCCTCTCCTGGTGGTGTGCTAGGAGGAGGGTAGAATTCATAGATGGGATTTGGAGATGTATAAACCATAAATAATAATAAAACCATTACGAAATTTCCCTTCTTTGCATGAGGTTGAGTCCTGGCGTTCCCCATTTCTCTGGCTGCTGGTGTTAAATGCCACATGGAAGACAAGGGAAATGAAAGTAACCACGTCTGTGACCTTCAGCAGCCTAGTGGTCCCCAGTACCTCCACTCACCAAGGCCCAATGGCAGATGCAAGACTCAAGAAGACACCAAGCATAGATCACTCTTAAGGTCTTTGGATAAAAACTAAACGCAGAGAGGCAGAAGATGAAAAATCACTTCCTCGTTAAACATTTACTGCACATCTACCAGGGACAGGTATCCTGTTGGACCTCATGGGAGGGACTGTAAGACTCAAAGATATGCAGGAATCCAGGACTCTGCCCTTGTGGAGCTGATGGTCTACAGAGATATAAGACAAACAGGTAGGTGAATATGATGTCATTAGATAACACAGGACAAGCGGAAGAACCCATCCAAATCCAGGAAATCAGGGGACTCCTCCTAGAGGAGGTGACGTATGAGCTGAGAGTTGAAAGATGTAGAGGAGTTAGTGAGACAAGTATGCGGGGGCAAATGCAAACAACCCCAGGGAAGGGAAGGAGTCTTCTGTAAGTGGTAAATGTGCAACATCAAGATGACAAAAGTCCTTACAACTGGGTCAGTACGCAAATTCATGATAAATGGAGAGAAGAGTGAGGTTGTCCAAGACTTTGCTTTAGTTGGTTCTACAATCAACACCCATGGAAGCAGCAGGCAGGAAATCAAAAGACACATTGCATCGAGAAAAAGCTGTTGCAAAAGACCTAAAGTATTGAAAAGTAAAGATGTCACATCGAAGATGAAGGTGCACCTGACTCATGCCATGGTTTTTTGTCACATCATATGGTTGTGAAAGCTGGATGTTGAACAAGGGAGACAGGAAAAGAATGGATGCTTTTGAATTATGGTGCTGGAGATGTCTATTGAATATACCATGGACTGCCAAAAGAACGAACAGATCTGTCCTAGAAAAAGTGCAACCAGTGTGCTTCTTGGCAGTAAGGAAGGCTAGACTGCATCTTACATATTTTGGACATGTTGTCAGGAGGGACCAATCCCTAGAGAAAGACATCATGTTTGGGAGAGTGGCAGGTCAGTGAAAAAAAGGAACACCCTCACCTAGATAGATTGACACAGTGACTGCAACAATGCGCTTAAACATAAAAAAGATTTTGTGTGTGGCACAGTGTCGGGGAGTGTTTCCTTCTGTTGTACATAGAGTCACTATGAGTCGGACCTGACTCAATGGCACCCAGCAACAACCTGTTGGCCATTTACACACTCACTGTCCCAGACTCTTATAATACAATAGCAGCTTTGCAAGGCAGACTGGATTCCTAAATTCATCTCTTGTTTTCTACCTTCTGGTCAGGAAGACGCATTTAACAAACAAACAAGACCATCCAGACAGAAACAGATCCTGTGAAGAAAATTAGGAGTGGAGACTGGGAAAGAAGAAAAGGGTTTCAGGACCTGAGAGTCCAGCGAGGAAGAGTGCCAAGGACAAGATGGAGAGTGGAGAGGGCCCAAGATGACGGTCAGTCCATTCAGAGCAGGGAACTTGGCAGGTTTACAGCAGGACCCAGACCACAGTCCCCGAGCTGGGGCAGAGTGCCAGCCCCGACAAGCTCCCCGAAGGGGTGGGTTTCATTCACCTGCGGCAACATGGAGACTTTGTTTTCCTTGCTTTAAAGGTACATAAAAAAGTCAAGGTCCTGATTCATTACCCCACCCGCTGCCGTATTTCAGATTTGAGGAGCACAGCCACACCAGAATACAAAAGAGACAGTTTCTAAATCACACTTTCCTACAGCCCTTAAGATGTGCCTAATGGAATTGATAAATCAAAACACACCGCATTTCAACAAGCCAAGGAACAGAAAGGCGTAAGTGCTGGGCGCCCCACCGAGTCCCCCGGGTTTCTGCCCAGTTCTCAGTGCCAAATTTTTCCAGCCAGAGAGCCCAGGGCTGCCTGGACCTCCTCCCTCTGACAGTGGATCCGGAGCTAGGATTCACTCATGTGCCCCAAGGCCCGACCCCAGCCAGCTCGGGGTGCTTCCTCCACAGTTTCACAGGGCCTCTCAAGGAGCTGTGGGTCCTAGACCAGCCTGCAGGCCCTCCCAGCACGAGTCCCACATCTGATCCCAAGACATACATATTCTAAAAGCAGCGAGGGCACCGAGGGCCGCAGCACTGTGACAAGTTCTCACTGTGGCTCTGTCCCACCAGGACGGCTGAGAACAGCCACAGCAGAGTCAAACCCTATCATGCTCTGAGCATCACAGTGCAAATGAGTCCATGTCACCACCCGCCTCAACTACCCCAGAGGCCGTCAGCCAGAGAGCTCACAACGAGGGGCCCGACAGTCCAGACTCCCACCCACCAGAGTAAGAGGTGACAGCAGCTGGCTGCCCAGGATGGACACCTTCCATGAGGGACATGTGCAGAAAGCTCTCAATATGGAAACGGATTGATCCCCATTGTCTACACTGCTCCCAGCCTTCCCTACATGTTGTAGGAGCTGCTATGCTCGCAGGGTTAGTTTACATCGGCTATCAGCCTTCGTCCCCCACATGTCCATCAGCTTGTGGTGCTGTTGGGGCTTGCATGTTGTGATGCTGAAAGCTGTGCCACCAGTATCTCAGATACCAGGAGGGCCACCCATGTTGAACAGGCTTCAGCTGAGCTTCCAGACTAAGACAGACTAGGGAGAAGGACCCATTAGCCCATTCCAGAAACAATTAGCCATCGAAAACCATATGAATAGCAGAGAAGTACTGTCAAATAGAGCGAGGGAAAGTGAGCAACCCAGGCTGGAAGGCATTCAGGAAATGACTGGGGAAGAGTTGCCTCCTCAAAGTAGAATCGACTTACTGACAGGAATGGAGTAAAGCCCCCGGGACCTCCTTTTGCTGATGTGATACAACTCAACATGAAAAGAAACACAGTGACTGCAACAATCAGCTCAAATATAAAAAGATCGTATGCATGGGTACAGTGTTAAGTAGTGTTTTATTCTGTTGTATATAGGGTCACTATGAATCAGATCTGACTTGATGGCACCTAACAACTACATAAGCCTTCATGCATTGTTTAGAACTTGGTGATGTGCTGCTTCAGGGCCTTTGCATATGGCTTCCCATATTCTGCTGCTGTATCATGTATCTGTCTCCTTTTCAGGCTTTGCTTCTCAAATAAAAGTTTCATCACTGGAGTGGCCCTTCCCATTCCTCAAGAGATCCACCCTTGCCATTATCCCATTCTGTGTTACCCTGCCTAGTTCTTCATATCACAAATAACAATGTACAGTCACTCATTGTTTTCTTTGTTTGCCTGTTTATTATCCATATACAAGCTTTGTGAAGGCTGCTAAGGCCCATCTGCTTTATTCATTGTAACATCTTTCACCTCTGTACCTTGCAAAGTACCAGCTAGATGGCAGAAACTCAAAAATCTTTTTGACATTTTCAAAAATTCAAATTAATTTAGGGACCTTCCAGCTTCTACAAAGCTTATAAAGTTTTTACCTGCAGACATCCTCAGAGCCTTTAAAATACTAACCTGTGCCAGGCTTCATGGCACAGCCTATAATCCCAGTGACTCCAGGGGTAGAGGCAGGAGGATCGCAGGTTCAAGGCCAGAGGCAGCCTACATAACTTAGCAAGACCCTGACTCGATTTAAAAAATAAAAGAAGGGACTGGAGGTGCAGTTCAGTGGCAAAGCACTTGCAAAGTATGTGGGAGGTTATGGGTTCAGTCCTCGTACCATAAAGTAAAATAAAACTTAACTTAAAATAAAATACTAACATGAACACAGGCATTGTGGCCAATGCCTATAGTCCCAGTATTCAATAGGCTGAGGCAGGAGGAGCTCTAGTTCAAGGCCAGCCTGGGCTACATAGTGAGACACTGTCTTATAAATTATTGTTATTGTTAGGTGCCATCAAGTCAGTGTCTGTTTCAGAGCAACCCTACGTGCAACAAGCGAAACACTATTGTCAGTGCTTCTCTGCTATTCATGGAGTTTTCAATGGCTGATGATTTTTTGGGAGTGGGTTGCCAGGTCCTTCTCCAAAGTCTGCAGTACCTGGTGTTCCCACGCAATCTCCCATCCAAGTACTAACCAGGTCCGACCCTGCTTAGCTTCCGAGATCTAACAGGATCAGATGCCACAGGGCTACAGCTGCAGGCGTCTTATAAATAAATAAGATAAAATAAAGTACTAGCATAAGATGAGTGTCAATGAGAGAAGTAAAGGTGGGATGGGGTTCCTCAAAAGTATTTGTCCAAAGGACACTTTTTCCATGTGGCATCCCCTTCCTTGGAGCACCCTGGGCATCCCATGTCTCAAGAAACAGCACATTAAAGATGCTCTTGGTACATGAGGTGCTCGTGGGCAGAGGCTCAGTACCCTGCTCCCAAGACTCCCAAGAGGACAAGGCTGGCCTCCAAACAAGCATCACCAGGTGACCTGCCAAACATCTCCCTGAACAAGCACACAGGCAGCCAGCCTGGGAAGCTGTCACCTCCTACTTACCAACAAGTAGACTCTCAATATCTCTCTCTCTCTTTCTCTTTCTCCATATATATACACACACATATATATACACACACACATACATACACATAAACACACACACGTATATGTTTCTACGTTTTAGAAAAGGAAAAAGCAAAGGTAAACACTTTCGCACTCTCTGAACTAATGTCAACCATCCAGGAAACGTTGCCTCTGGGAGTTCAAGCCACAGAACAAAGTAGCATTTCATCTTCTTCCTCTGACAGCTCAATTTCTGCCACTCTAGGAAGGGCAGGTGTTCCCTACCAGAGCCAGTCCTGGCTGTCACTGTTTGCCCTGAGATCCGTTGGACACTCTATGGAGATGGCAGGCTTGGGGTTACTCTGCAGGTGAAGCCAAGCCTGCATTCAAGTGGCCAGGATCCCTCTGCAGAGCTCCATCACTGCGAGAGGGAACTATGTTCTTTAGCTTACATGTGTTCATTTCCTCAACGTTAGCACAAACACTGCGGCTTATGCACAAGCCACAAGAGTGGTGTGCAGGGGGAGGGTCTTCCTAATCGACCTGTCCCTCTATTTATTATTTACTAGCCAACTTTTTTCCAAGCTTACATCAACAGGGAACCTTTTACCTTCCTTCTCCAGAGCAGAGAGGTGAACACTGTGCAACAGCGTTCGCAGTTTGGACAATTCTGTGCTTTACAGCATAAACAAACTGATGTTTTAGCAGTACCAAGTGGTGTCTAAGACCCTGGATCCTTCTGATTTTAAAGCAGGCTTCGACTTCCTTTGTCTTGCTGTTCGACACTCATGCCATTTAACATCTTTATCCTTACCTGTCTCTTAGCTTTAAAAAAGAATTCCCTTCTACCCAAACAGGTTGGCAGAAATCAGAACACACATACACACACACACAAAAAAAAATCCTATAAAGTGATATAATCTTTTAATCTTGATTAAATGCCAAAATGTACTTTTTCCAATCAAAAATAATTTTACCCTGTCAGAGCCAAAACCCTCCTTGAAACTGGCATAAAATAATCATTTGCTTCTTAAATGTCAAGTTCCCAACTCCCTTGTGACCAGAATAAAGTCATTCTAAGAATTCCATGTCATGTATTCCAGTTACAGGTGAAAGTTTCCAAGATCATAATGTATAAATCTGACCACAGAATTTTATTTACTTGGGAGCTGGTTGGTTTAACGTGTGGCACACTGATTAACTTACAGGGTCCCAACACAAAGTTTGAGGAATGTTCCACATTTGTTTTGACTAAATTTGATGAAAAGATATATCTGTCACACTGAAGACAAAGGTGTGCCTCACTCATGTCATGGTATTTTCAATCACATCACATGATTGTGAAAGCTGGACGTTGAATAAAGGAGACAGGTGAAGATTTGATGCTTTGAATTATGGTGCTGGAGATGAATATTGAATACATCATGGACTGCCAAAAGAACCAACAGGTATGTCCTAGAAGAAATGTAACCAGAGCACTCCTTGGAAGCAAGGATGACTAGACAGTCTCTTACATATTTTGGACATGTTGTCAGAAAGGACCAATCCCTAGAGAAGGATGTTATGTTTTGGAGAGTGGCAGGTCAAGAAAAAACTCAACTGGATGGATTGACACAGTGTCTGAAACAATGGGTTTAAACATAAAAAAGATCATGTGCTTGGCACAGAATCGGGGAGTATTTCCGTCTGTTATACATAGGGTCTCTATGAGTCACACCTGACCCGACAGCACCTACCAACGACAAGCAGAACTAAAAGTTTATATACAGTTTCCCTTTAATTGCCCAACAAAAGAACATAGTTGGGGAAAATGGAAAAATGGAAAAAAATCCTCACAGTCTCCCCATACTTACAAGTGAAATGTTTCCAATTCCCTTAGAATGGAACAGGTTTATTTTTGTTTCAATTTGTTATTTATTTTTTGTTTGTTTTTTCAGTACTAGGGGTTGAACCCAGGGCCTCACACATGCTGTACAAGTGCTCCATCCCTGAGTTAAACACCCAGCCACTTGTTTAGACTTTATTTGAGACAGGGTCTCGCTGAGTTGCACAGGCTGCCTCTGGCCTCGAAATTGTGATCCTCCTGCCTCAGTCTCCTAAGTCACGGGGATAACAGATATGCACCACAGTGCTGAACTTACAAGGTTCAAAAGCAAAAAAAGAAGGGAGATAGAGTGATTCCCTCTCTTTGCCCCTTGGAGATGAAATGCAGATGCATGCAATTTGCAATGTCCCTGGCTTGTCCTCTGGACCCTCTGTCCCTCACCATGTCCTGCTCTTCCCCTGAGCCAAGAACCCAGACCCACAGAGTCTGAGGATTATAAGCCCCAGGCAGGCACAAGGAAGACTGAAAGGCAGATCTCGTCTGTCCTTGGGAGCACTTCAGAAATCAACATGCCTCCCCCACTTTTCAAGCCTACCCATAAAGTCACCTGTGTGTCATGGACATGGAGTTAACAGCTTCATTTGGCTTGTTTTGTTGAGTTCTAGAGGTATTTTTACTCTCTTCATCCTACATATGAGGAAACTGAGACTCAAAAGGGCTGACTGGTCTATGTCAAGTAGAAGAGCTGGCATTTGGACTCATACTTGAGTGACAAGTTCAGACCCTTAGCCTCTAGGTCCTATGCCTGCATCCTTCCCCACTAGAGCACCAATTCTCAGTTATTGATGTCTCCCTAAGTGTCCTTGCTCCGGTCACCCACTTCAGACCCATGGGGTCAGGATATGTCTTCTCCAGGCTCTGGCTGGTGTTATCACCAGAGATCTAGAGGAACTGACAGATTTTCTGGCGCTTGCCCTCCTAGTGAATGCGGAAAACTCTACAACTCCTGCTGTAGGCAAGAATCATGGCCCCCACTCCACCACCAAAGATGGCCACATCTTATTCTCCAGCACCAGTGAATATAGTACCTGACACAGGAGGAGGGACTTGGCTGATGGTGACATGGAGCTTGTGATAAGATTATCTTGGATTATCCAGTGAGCCCAATCTAATCACATGAGTCCTCAGAATCAGAGACTACCTTTCCCAGCTGGACTGGAGAGAAGTCAGAGATAGGTAGCAACCGCAGGATCCAGGCCTCCACTGCCAGCTTTGAGGAAGGCAGGAGGGAGCACAAGCTAAGGACTGCAATAGCTTCTATGGGCAGGGAACAACCTTCAGGTCACTGCCAGCAAGAAAAGAGACCCAACCCAAAAATCCAAGTGAACAAGGAAACATGCCCTACCGCAGCCTCCAGGGAGGAGGTCCTGTCCCTGTCTTGCCACCCTATGAGACCCACACCTGATACATAAGGTAATCCCAGCTGGCCTCCCCAGCCGCACTCCATCACGGGCTCTGCCTCCAGTGCCCACTCCCTGCTCTGTCCCAGCTCTGAGCTGATGCTCTGTCTGACACGGTACCTACCAGCTACATGTGGCTAGGAAACCTGTGAAATGAGGCTGTGACTGAGGAACAGGATGTTTAATTTTATTTAATTTTAATTATTTATTTAGGTAGCTACATGTGGCTGTTGGCTATGGTATTGACCCAAATACCACCATAAGTCTGTGTGTGTGTCTCCCCAGGAGAATCTAAGCCCAACAAGGATCGTTACTTTTGCTTGTTTTATTGTAGTGATTTCACAAGCACACAGAACTGGCTCACAGTAAACCCTCAGGAAATAGTTTCTGAATGAATGAATGTCTATTTCACTATACTGAAAGCTTGTTACTTTTAGTGGCTACCTAGCATCTGTAGCCCCCTCCTGGCGTTTAATAAGTTCCCTAACATATGTAACTTGTTAGGTTACAAAATTCACCACCCACCACTGAAGAGGAAAAGACTCTCCCTTCCCAGCCTCCTTTGCAGCTAGGTTTAGGTGCCTGACCAGGCTCAACCAATTTCATGCCCACACCAGACTATGAATTGAGAGCTGAGCCTCAGGCACTCACTCGCAGGCACCTGGGACTACGAACCAAGAACTGGAGGCTCAGTCAATGAGACACTCTCACTTCAGACTACAAATCAAGAGCTGAGACTCAGCCAATCAGACACACCCATACTGAACTATAAATTGAGAGCAAAGTCTCAGCCAATCAGATACACTCAGACTGGACTGTGAACTGAGAGCCACGGGTTCAGCCAATCAGACACACCCACATTGGGCTGTGACCTGAAAGCCACTGCACAAAGCATTGGACATGGCAGCAGCAGAAGGGTCAGTCTGCATGGTAACCACATGCCATCAATCAGTTCAGTGGTGCAATCTGTGGACACGGACCTCAGCGACTTGGCTTCTGATTGTCTGGTGTGCTCATAATCAACATCTCAGAAATTCCTGTTCTCCTTAAGTCCCTTCACACAGCTTTCTGCTGCTTGCATTTAAGTACTCTAAGGGCCCTCCCACTTGCCCACTCTATTGGGGGGAGAAAGGCCCCTGGTTCTACTCCAAAACCACGCTCTAACCAAACCAAATATTCCTGGCACAGCTCACATGGCACCCAGCAACAATCCCTCCAATGCCTGTGGAATTTCCTCGGTAACCTTGAAATACATTCCATATGGGTCATTTGTTGTACAAGGCTGATTAAGCTAATTGATTGCCAGAAATAGGATCTTTGAAAATCCAGTTATTTTAAAATCAGTCTTCATCAGGAGTAGATAATCCTTCCTCCATGCTGCAGTGGCCACAGGGGCCCAGGAGGGATTTCAACTCAGCCCTGTGTGAAGCTCTGTTAGTCAGCTGGTGAGTCACTGAGACAGCAGAACCAACCGAAATAAACTTATGTGCGGAGAGATTTACTGGAAGCCCACTGTTAGCGGATTTCCACCCACAGAAGTGGGACCAGCAAGGCAAGGCATGGCTCAGAGAACCTCATGTCATGGCAGGTCAGAAACTGGAAGCAGAGAGTGACTGCATCAGCAATCTGGATAAGAACCACCAATATCCCACCCCTAATGATTCCCTCCCACAAAAGTAGATCCTGCTCCCCAAAGTTCCATAGCCTCCATAAAGAGTGCCCCCAGGCAGAGACCAAGCATTCAAACCTTTTGGGGACATTTTAGATTGGGGTCCTGGAGTCATCTCTGACTTTAAACATTTTGTGCATCTCAGTAGCGCACACAGCTCAGCTGTACACACCGCCAACAGAAAGCTGTATTTCCCCCAAGAATCACCACCCAGATGGGCTTAAAAGGGGACCTTGGAGCCAGGCCTGTAATCCCTGCAACTCGGGAGGCAGAGGTGGAGGACCGCAGGTTGGAGGCCAGAGGCAGCCTGCGTAACTTAAAGTGACCCCGACTCAAGATAAAAAATTTAAAAGGGGGTTGGGGGTGCAGCTCAGTGGTGGAGCACTTGCAAAGCATTCCTGAGGCCCTGGGTTCAACCCAACTACTGCCAAAAAAAAAAAAAAAAAAAAGCCTCAGAGCAGTGGTTCCCAAGCAGGGACCGTTCTGCATCTAAGGAACATCTGGCGACATTTTTGGTTGTCACCACTGGGACTGCAGGTGGTATGTGGTCCCAGCATCTAGTAAGTGAAGGTCAAGTTTGCTGCCAACACTGTACAATGCACAGAAAAGGTTCATGACACATGGCTTCCTAACCAAAATCCAACAGTGTGGACCTTAAGGATCCTCCCTGAGGACGTGGCACCCACTGAACACAGACATTCACAGCAGCTCAGAGGCTTGACAGGCAAAGGGTCAGCCCATGCCCTACAGACAGGAAGCTTCATTCACAGCCAATCC
Source organism: Pedetes capensis (assembly GCA_007922755.1). NCBI lineage: Eukaryota > Metazoa > Chordata > Mammalia > Rodentia > Pedetidae > Pedetes > Pedetes capensis. The sequence goes on along the minus strand of VMDO01009486.1, from coordinate 45,990 downwards.
CCTGCTGAGGAACTGCATGACCCTGGGCAGCCCATATCACATCACTGAACCTCCTTGCAGCTGTGCACAGGAACCAACCCTCCGGGTTCAAAGGGTGCACCAGGCACCGTCTTCCCGGGAGGCCCTGACCATGTGCCCCAAACTGGCAATTCCCAAAATGCATCATCTCCCTGTTCTGGAGGCTGCCGTCTGAAACAAGGTGCCTACAGCCAGTTTCTTCCAGAGAGGGGTCTGTTCCAGGCCTCTCACCAGCTTCTGCTGGTTTCCTGGCCACAGGTGGTCCCGCACGGCTTGCATGGCAGGACTCCAATCCACACATGACATCCTCCTTCCTCTCTGCATCCAGGTTTCCCCTGGATCAAATCCCACCCTACTGCACTATAGCCTCACCTTCACAAACCCCATGTGAACATCCTAGGGTCCTGGACATGAAGCTTCACCATAGGAACTTAGGAGGGGGGCACAGTTCAACCCATAATGTGGTCAGTCACACACCCCAGGGAGGTAACTAAGGATCATCCCCACTTTACACGTGAAGCCTAGAAAGGTTAAGCACTTGGCCCCAAGTGGCACAGCCTAGGAGACCTGAGCTAAGGAGGAGAATCCCACAGTGGCCAAGGAAGGAAAAGGGGGTCCTGGCACAAGCAAAGGATGGAGGGAAGGAGGAAGGGAGGGAGTCGGTTGTACTCATGAGGACATAACCAGATGAGAGCCAGGTTTCCGGGTCCTAGTTAGAAAGTTAGAGAGGGAGGGATCAGGCAGAGAGGAGCCATGCTGGGGCATGGGCAGGACCATGGACTGCCCTGACCAGGACACCGTCTCCTTAGCAGGAAGCACCCCACGGGCAGCACCGGGGCCGGCCCTGTTTGGAGGCAGAGAGCCAGTCCTGGGCGCAGAGCAACCCCGGGGAAGCATGCAGCAAGGCCTCGTGGCATGCGCACACCGAGTGGACTGTGGCCATGCTTCCAGAAAATGTGTATCCCACACCCAGACCTGCAGTGGGGCATCAGCTGTGGGGGTAGCACTTGGGGACCCGCAGTTCCCACCCACCCCAAGGGAAACCAACAAGTACTGTCACTTGGGATGCCCTGGCCAGCCCTGTGGACTTCTATCCAGGAAGCTCCCGGACATCCGCAGCCAGCAAGGCTGAGACCAAGGTGTCAGCAGGACTGATTTCTATCCTTAGCTTGTGGATGGTGCCTTCTCCCTGGGTCCTCACACAGCCACCCTGTATCACAGTGGAGTAGGGTTGTCTACTCATATGACCTCATTTTACCCCAATTACCTCCTTAAAGACCCTATTTTCAAATGTGGTACATTCCAAGGTACAAGGCCTTAAAGGACTTCAGCACGGGAATGGGGGGCACAATCCAAATAGAGATGGCCATGATCACAAACTTATGATTTTAATGCAAGTTCAGATACTCCAGAAGATGCGCTTCTCACAGCTGGTGGTGCCTTAGGCAGGCCTTGGGTTCACTCTGTAGGTAGTAAATCAAGAGATGAAGGGACTTGGCTAGGGTCACACTCAGAGAACCCGCCCACCTGAACCGGTGATCCGTGTCTTGTTGGGACTGCTAGCAATGACATATTGTTGCAGGTTTAGGAGCCTCCTCTGGAACTGCATAATTCTTTTCATTTTTAATTTCAAAATGAACCCCTTCTAAGTCAGTCCACATATGCTCTCACTGTCCTGGCTGGCCTCCTTCATCACCCTGCCCTGCCTAACGGTGTTCTTGTACTTCTTGGTGCCAACAGAAAGCCTTAAACTGTCTTGAGCTGATGGGAAACACCAGAGGCCATCTTAACACATCATAGACATGGTTCAATGGTAAAGGTCAAAGCACGTGACTTTGGAGAGAGAATGGCAGAGAAATGTAATTCTGTCATGACACACAGCTATCCAGGCACGTTGAACTCGGAAGGACCCACCACGCCAGCCATCAAGAGCTGATGCACTCATGAGAAGTAATTTAGGTTTTGCCAAGGAACATCATCCATCACATTAAATTAATGTTGCTAATTTGGATTCTATTGCTTTTATAGGTCTTTTAGTATTTAATGTATAAATTTCTGGCTATATAAAAGCAACAAGCGTAAGGCATTTATAGGTAGGTTTATGTTTGTACTGCTTAAATAACATTAAATTTAACATTAGTTTTAAATAATTTGAGTCAACACTGGGCTCCATGAGAAATTTCTTTCTTCTCACTGAAAGCTACCATATATATAACAGTCAAGGTTAGAAATGCTGTCCATGGCAGCATGGCTCTCCAGCCCTTGAACCCTCAGATGTCAAAGGAGATGAGCAAAGAAAGGACAGTTGATCTTGATCAACATCTGATCTCATTTATCTCATTGACTTAATGAGTTTGCAGAACAACATATTTCAGATGCCAGGTGCTATCCTCCTAACTGCTCCTCTCGGAGAATTCACTTGTCCAACTCCTGGCAGAGGAAGAATCATCATTCACAGCTGACTGGACCAGGGTTAGAGAACTGAGCAGACATGGGCCAACCAGACAGTCTCTTAGGGATTTCAGAACAATGGATGGAGAAACTGAGCCAAGAGGCTACTGGAAGCCAAGCTATAAAGTCCTGCAGACTCAGAACCCATTTGGAGAAGCCATCAATGGCTGGCTGTGGATAGGTGAGTGGGCAGAGGAAGCCAGAGTACAGGCAGTGCAAAAAAATGCAGGATGGCCGTCTCTACAGCCCCCAAGAAGGGCCTCAGTCTGAGCCACCATGCTGACCTTCTGATCCAGCTCAGTCCCCCAAGACCTGCTGTGACATCCTTCAACAAAGCACTGTGACTTGATCAAGTTTCCATAGGTTTCTATCCTGGGGGCCACAGAGCATCCCCTCTATGATCCTTAGCTTGTTTTCTACACGTGTCCCCACTAGAGTTCTCTAAAATCCACCTCCTAGTCACTGTCACATTTCTGATGCACCAACTTGCCCAGGAGACTTTTCAGAATGAGAACAGGAGAGGAGGAAAGTGAGGAGAGAAATGAGAAAGAACATCATGAATGAGTAGTTCACATACATGATCATATTTAATTCTCATTATTCTTCTGAAGTGTGGGCATTATTATCCTTATTAAATAGTACAGGAACCAGTACTCAGGTAGCTCAAGGAATTTTACCAAGGCATACAGCAAGGAAGGGATGGGAGATAAGAAGTGATGGGAGATGGGAAGTGATACAGGAAACAGGAAGTGCTGGGAGACAAGAAGTGATACAGGAAACAGGAAGTGTTGAGAGACAAGAAGTGGTACAGGAAACAGGAAGTGCTGAGAGACAAGAAGTGGTATAGGAAACAGGAAGTGCTGAGAGATAAGAAGTGATACAGGAAACAGGAAGTGTTGGGATATAAGAAGTGATATAGGAAACAAGAAGTGCTGGGAGACAGGAAATGCTGGCAAATCTGGGTGTAGAGGCACATGCCTCTAATCCCAGCACTCAAGATGCTAGGATAGGAGGATCACAAGTTAGAGGCCAGGTTGGGCTACAAGCAAAAGAAAGAAAGTGATGGGAGACAGGAAGTGATCTGATTTCACAGCCTGGTCATTTCCTGTGGGGCGTCTCCCTGGCACTGGATTCGCTCAGGCTGTAAGTGGGAACCAGCCACCAAAGACCTGCTGTCTGGTGAGGGGGAGCCGAGCACCCAAGAGCCACGCCACCTGGAAAGGAGGCTTATGCCCACAGCCACTCTGAGAAGCCTTGAGAAAGGAAGACTCAGAGGGTTATGCCCACGGCAGCTCCTTGCTTCTTTCTTCCCAGTGAAGATGTTGACTCCAAGTGCTCTGCTCTAACAGCTCTTTATTGTTTCCTTGTCTGTCCTGTTCGATGGAATGGACCCAGACTGCCCTATGTACTGCCCTTATATACTCTCCAGGGGCTAGCCAGGCCAATCAGAGGCAGTCACCCCATACGGGTCTCAGCCAGTCAGGGAGGATATGCAAATTTGGTTTTGTAAAAGTAGCCAATCAGGGATGGTTCCTGAATGGTCCAGTCAGGAGCCGTTCAGGGGTTTGGAAATAGCCAATCAGTGTTGAGGGGTTGAGGCAAGAGATTATACGCCAGCGCTATCTTTGGGAGCTCAAGGACCCTGAGTTCCCAGATGTAAGGCAAAGGTGGTTGCCTGGGGAACAAGCCTCAGTCCTCCAAGGGGCCTAGATAGGCCCCGGGGCGAACTGCCTCTCTAGGCAGTGCCCTACAATTTCCCATCAGGCTGGCTTCCTTTGGAGGGGCAGGATCCCTACCTCACAGCTAAACATAGGCCTCAGAAGCCCAGGTCTTCTCAGTTAGTCAATGCTCTTTGCTGATCACACCCAACCAGAGTCAGCAAGACTCACTCCTCACTGGACCAGCACCAACTACCCTGGTAAATAACTGAGAAGAGGCAATTCTGGGGTTATGCTTCTGGGTGCAACCTCTGACTCTGCAACTCCCTGGTTCCAGAAAACACTATCCTATACCTCAGTTTCTCCATATACACAAGTGAAATATTAATAGACCATCTCTGTAGGATGTTGTGAGGATTAGTTGAGATAAGACACACACAAGTGCCCAGCACCACTCCCAGGCATTGAGCTCCACCAGTTTTGGCACTTCCCAGAGCATGCCTGCAGCAGAACTTGCTACCTTTCCCAAAAACTATTAGATATGGATTTTGAATGTGAATAATTGTAGATGAACTTCATCTATAGCAACAGCTGTTAAAACCGACCTGAATTGATCAGGCATAAGGATTTTCCATTAGGTGGAAATTAAGGAAATACATCTTCCAATATCTCAATTAAAACTGCCTCTGTTTTGCAAAGGCAGGGGGTGGTGATTTGATTTTCATGCCCAGGAGCCAGTTTGTTGAACAAGGAGACCCATGAGGGAGACAGGATACCTCTGTCCATGCATGCCACACACCTTGGAGACCACATTCCAGACTCAATTCCTGCCCTGGACTTGACTTTGCCACCCACAGCTGACAGTAAGGCAAAGCATCCTGCACTGTCACAGCCTTCTCAAAGTGCCAAAAATACCCCACATGTCCACAGAGAACTGTCAGCTGTCACAGGCCTCCGGAGAGGCAGAGCAAAGTCGTCCCTTCTCCTCCTCCCTTGCTGTCATCATTCGAACATGAGCTTCCCAAGGGCAGGGATGGGGCTGTGTTCTGCCCACTCATGTGTTCCCAGCACTGAGAACAGCACCTGGTCCTGGGGAAACAATGCTGGGAACTGGCCCCAGTCTTCATCCCTTGCCCTCTACCACATGACATGGGGATCTTCCTCCTCCTTCCCCCTGTAATTTCTCTGGGAGAAGAACCCAGCAACACACTCCCCAAAAACAATCAGCCACTGAAAACCCTATGAATAGCAGATAAGCACTGACAGTGCCAGGCATGGCACGGCATCGGGGAGTGTTTCGTTCTATTGTACATCAGGTCACTATAAGTCAGACCTGACTCAATGGCACCTAACAACAACAACGACTTCCTTTGTCCAGTAGAAGGCAGCCAAAATGACCAAGCACCTCTGACCTGGACTTCCAAAGCCTTTACATGTGTCCACTTCCAGTCTCTCCCTCCATTATCACCAACAGGGACCCAGGCTGGGCTGGCCATTCCTACTGGGGCCATCCAAGATCAGCCAAGAGCCAGCCAATCCACAGACACAGAGAGAGCCCGGAGAGCCAATGGGATCCCCAAGCTGACCTCTGGACCTACAGAACAAACTAGTGCTAGCTGATTTCAGCCACCAAGGCAGCTTATTTCATAGGGAAGAAAGTCACTGACAGACTAGAAAAGCCACATGGATTGATTTGTTGTTGTTGTTGGGTGTGTCAAGTCAGATCTGACTCACAGGGATCCTAAGTATAGCAGAACAAAGCACTACCCTACACTGTCCCATACACATAATCTTGTTGAGTTCGATGCTGTAGTCACTGTGCCGCTTCTCATTTTGTGTCATGCCACATCAGCAAAAGGAGGACCCAGAGGCTTAATTCCATTCCTGTCATTATGGTTGACTCTACTTTGAGGAGGAAACTCTTCCCCAGTCGTTTCTTGAATGACTTCCAGCCTAAGAGGCTCATTTTCTAGCACTATATTTGACAGTGCTTCTCTGCCATTCCTAGGATTTTCAGTGGCTAATTGTTTCAGGAGTGGACTGCCAGATCCTTCTGCCAAGCCTGTCTTACTCTGGAAGCTCAGCTGAAACCTGTCCACCATGGGTGGGCCTGCTGGTATCTGAAAAACTGGTGGTGTAGCCTTCAGTCAGCATCACAGCAACACAGAAGCCCCACAACACAACAAGCTGTCAGATATGTGAAGCCATGATTAATAGAACCCTTCTACTAAATACATACTGGTATGTAATAATAAGTAATAATAAACAATATCATAAGAAATAATAAATAACACTAGGTCCTTGCATAAATGATTTATAGACATTAAAGATCTGGTCTTGATTTAAAATGTTGACATTTGATTGTGAAATTTGTTTCATTCATTATGATTTTTTTAAATGTTGCCTTAATATATTATTTATTTTGATTACCAAGGTTTTTGGCACCCTATTAAATTTTGTACCACTCACTTACCTCACCCTATTCCTAGCCCTGATTATCACATTTATTCCTTATAAAATTAAATCCGTCAAAACCAGGCCCAAATGAAGCCAGAATAATTTGAGCACCGAAATAAATAATGCAGCATTGAATTATAACTCAGAGCATAAAATAAATGTCCTTGCTTCATATTGATGTAAATAAATGATTGAAGGAACAAACAAATAAATGTGGGAGAGTAAACAAATACCCCATACAGAAGAATTCCAAATAATCTATCTGGATACCCCTCACCAAGGGAGTGGAGTGAAAACCTCCACCGGGAAGTGAGTGTTGCACATGGAGACTCTGTCCAAAGAGCGAGGGTAAGAGGCAGGGCCTGGTGTGTGAGGACCAGCCTTGTGGTAGAGACACCTGAGAAACACCCTCTGCCAGGTCAAGGTCAATGTCAGGAGTAATACACCACGTTGACAGCTGGACTGTGGCTATGCTGGGGTGAGGAGCACACTTCACCCCTGTGGTCTTTCTCCCCAACATACTGTAATTACAACAAAAACACCAGGAGGTGATCAGCACAGGAATATTCCAAGTTGCCTGGCCCAACCTCCTCAGGACCGTCCAGGTCCTTAAGACCAGGAAAGTCTGAGAAAACAGCCATAGTCCAGAGACCAGAAGAGATGTGAGGAAGAAGCGTGCCGTGATGCTCTGTGTTATTGTTGTTAGGTGCCACTGAGTCAGGTCCAACTCATACTGACCTGATGTGCAACAGAACGAAACACTCCCTGACACTGTACCATGCCCAGAACTATGGCAGTGCTTCTCTGCTATTCATAGGGTTTTCAATAGCTGATTGTTTCGGGAGTGGGCTGCCAGGTCTTTCTCCCATTTTTGCAGTGTTGGGGATCAAACCCAAGGGCTCAGAGCACAGAGCAATGCTGTACCAGTTGAGCTATGCTCTGTGTAGAATCTCACAAAAGGAAATGGGTGTGAGACAGGAACTAAGGAGATCCTAATAAAGTGTGGACTTTGGTGAATAACAATGCAGCAGTCCAGATTCATTAATGTTGGCAAGTAGTACTGTAGTAGTGTAAGATGTTAGCCAACCACAGGGGCCTAGGGTTCTGGTATATTGGAACTTAGCAACTCACTGTACCATCTTGGCAACTCTTCTATAAGTCTACTATTCCAAAACAAATGGTTTATTGTTTTTTAAAGGCAACAAAGACCCACAGAAAAAAAGAAATTGCTCACGTACACAGAGCTTATAAAGGACAAGATTAGGATTATCATCCAGAACTGTGTTTAAACCGACACCCTGTAGGTCACCTATGTGTACTATGATACCTTTCCACTTAATGAAAATAAGACAGGAAGGAAGGGAGAGAGGGAGGGGGAAGAGAAGGAGAAAGAGGAAGGGAAGAAGGAAAAAGAGGAGGAAAAGGAGGGAAGGAAGGAAAGGAGGAAATTGCTTGCCACATACTTGGGCAGTAATACACAAGGGCGCAAGCCTTTCACTGTTTATGGAACTGGCCCCTGAAATATCTTTTGGTTCCTTTCATCCTGAATACATATTTAGCAGCTTTCAGCTGCACCATGGGCTTCTCACCCAGCTGGGCTCACCCTGGTGCAAACTCCCGAGAAATCAATAGCTCATGTTCATCATTTTATCTCCACCACTTAGCAGAAGCAAAATCCACTTTGCCCGAGTACCCTCCACCGGACAAGACATATCACCCCAAAGCCTCAGCACACATCCATCTTGCACACAATTGTTTAAGCGGTTTGGGGTCCTTCGAAATCAGAGATTTATTCCTCCTTCCCTCGCATTTTATTAGGGAAGGTTTATCATCAATATGAAACTTTAATTCCTCCAAAGCCGAGGATTAATAGACTCATAAACTTTAATACCTGGTGCTTTATGTACTTCATTTGGGAGGCACTTTGCACAGTTGGGGAGTGACAAGTCGATTCAATTTTCCTGTCTCCCCCCCACCACCCTGCAATTCCAACAGTTTGGAGACATAGATTCACCTTGATAAAGCATTCATTGCATGATGGATAGGAGGCTGAGTGCTGGAATCAGATCAATGTGGGTTCAAATCCTAGGTACATTCCTCACTGGCTGTGCAACTCTGGACTTGTTGCTTTACCTCCCTGATCCTCAGCATGTTTGTCTATAAAATGAGGATAAAATTGGAACGTACTTCACAAGGTTATTGATTACTCGGGATATGTGTGTGACAGAGGGAGAAGGAAAGAAGGAAGAAAATTGGGGATGATGCTGGTAATGCTTAGCGTTGTTCCTGACAGTGTTTACTATTGAAAAACAATAGCTGTTATGACTACCCTTGATAGAACACTGAAAGACCTACAAAGTACACAATGAAAAGGAAAGCCTTCAGTACCACAAGGAGAGACAAGGTGCCCCCTGGGATCTCTGCCAGACTATGGAGCCCAGGAACTGGGGGCTCTTGGCTCTTAGTTTTACACATGGCCGTGACCTTGTGTCCAGCACATGCCACTGTTTAGAACACAGCAGCTGCGGCTGCTTGTTGCAAGCACCACCTGCCTGTTCTTCCACAGATCCCTCCCTCAGGGGCCCAGGGCTCAGCCTAAGCCCCTTGTAGCTTCCTAATTCCTTCGTAGGCAATTATGGTAAACACACTGCACAGCTTTTCCTGTTCATGGGGTCACGATTCCCTCTCCTTCCAAATGGCTTCTCTTTTTCAGCAATGACATAAGTAAAATGGCAAAAGGAAGATGAAAGTCACATGGATTATCCAACATGCAGCGATTCAGATACTAAGAACGATAAGTAACCTTGACCCCAGAGGTTCTCCACCAGGGACCATGCAGCAACATCTGGAGGCATTTGAGGTGGTCACAATTAAGGGATGCTATGGCCCCTGGCCCCCCATGTGTCTGACAGCTTGTCATACTGTGGGGCTTATGGGTTGCTATGATGCTGAAAACTATGCCATTGGTATCTCAGATACCAGCAGGGCCATCCATGGTGGACAGGTTTCAGCTGAGCTTCCAGACTAAGACAAAGAAGGAAGACCCAGCAGCCCACTCCTGAAACAACTAGCCATTCAAAACCTTATGAATGCCAGAGAAAAACTGTCAAATACAGTGCCGGAAAATGAGCCCCCCAGGCTGGAAGGCATTCAAGAAACGACTGGGGAAGAGTTGCCTCCTCAAGGTAGAGTCTACCTTAATGATGGGAACACAATCAAGACCCTGGGACCTCTTTTTGCTAATGTGGCACAACTCAAAATGAGAAGAAACACAGTGGCTAAAACAATGAGCTCAAATGTAAAAAGATCGTGTGTATGGCACAGTTCAGGGAGTGTTTCGTTCTGTTGTCCGTAAGGTCACTATGAGTCAGGCCCCACTCCTTGGCACCTAACAACAACCAACAACCCCCAGGAGGAAAAGGCCAACGATGCTTCCCAACATCTACAGGGCTCCAATGGCTTCCATCACAAAAGAGCCCCATGGGCCACAGAGTCAGGAGTGGTGAGGTGCAAGAAGCACCTGTCGTGGGCCAGGTTGAGCACAGATAGCTGCACACATGGTGGCTCCATGGCCACCTGTGGAGAGGGCACCTTGCAGGCTGACTGACCTGTCCCCGACCTTCACCTTTCCCAGCACACCTGCGCTCACCCTGGCCTCTGGGTCTGGTTTCATTTACCTGTCTCATTTCAGCCAATGGTGCTGGGGGGACAGCAACTGCATCCTGACTCTAAGACAGGCCTGGGGAGGCTCCACACGTCTCTGCTTCTCTTGCCCCTCCACTGACTCCACAAGAACAGCAGGCACCGCCTGAAGGATGAGAGGCCAGCAGTGCAGAGCACACTGCAGACCCTCAGGCCTGCAGGCAGCGCAGCCTCTGACATCCAAGCAGCCGCAATCGGCCAGACCCTGCGACCCAGACCTCAGAGGGCCCCAGGAAAAAAGGCTCCCTTATTTCTCCCTGCTCCTGGTGGTTCCCAGCCCCTGCTGTCATCCCCTGGCCTGTGGAAACTCCACCCCTGTTTCTGCCTCTGCCTTCTTGTGGCCATCCCCCCTTTGCATGGCTACTCTAAATTCCTTTTTCTTTTTTCAGTATGGGTGATTGACCTCAGCACCTCCCACATACTTTGCAAGAACTCTACCACAGAGCTATACCCCCAACCCCTTTTTTCCTTTTCATCTCGAGACTGCCTCTGGCCTTGAACTTGTAATCCTCCTGCCTCTACCTCCCGAGTTGCTAGAATTATGTGTGTAAAACCACCACAGCCAGCCAAATTTCCTCTTCTTATAAAAACACCTGTCATTGGATTAGGACACACACTACTTAGGACCCCCTCTTAACTTGATTAAGTTGGGAAGACACTGTTTCCAAATAAGGTCACATTTACAGGTGCTGGGGTTAGGACTTCAGTATACCTTTTGTTGTTAGGTGTTATCCAGTCCAATCCGACTCATAGTGACCCTCCGAGTTTTCAATGGTTGTTTCAGGATTGTTTTTGGGAGTGGACTGCCACATCTTTCTTCCATTTTTGCAGCGCTAGGGTTCAAACCCAGGTCCTTAGAGAGTACAGAGCAGGCGCTCTACCAACGGAGTCCCTGCCCTCAGTATACCTGTGGGACATATAATTCAACCCACAAGAGATGCATCTTCATACTCAGAAAGAGGAGCACAAGGGTTTCTCTGCCAACTTCGGCCCCCTGGGAGGTTGCCAGCCTCTCCAATTCCCACCTGATGCCTACTGCAGTCTCTGAGCACCCACCCGTGCTGATCATTCATGGAGAAATCAGTGGAAATAAAGCTGCAAGAACTCAGAGTTTCCATCCATGTTGGAGAAAGTCAACCAACAAATAAAGGTTGTTTCCAACCGTGGCTGATGATATGAATAATAAGAGCATCAGTGGTTGAAATAGTTGTGGTGGCAACAGCTGGTATTACTTCTGTGCCTGGTGCAATCCTTAAAACTTCATCTGAATTTTTCCTCTTTACCTTCACAGCAACCCTGGGAAGTAGCTACTTATTGACCCCACTTTAAAGATGGAAAAAACAGCCGGGTGCCATAGCGCATGCCTATAATCTGAGCCACTCAAGAGGTGGAGGCAGGAGGATCTCCACTTTGAGGCCAGAGGCAGCCTACATAACTTAATGAGACCCTGTCTCAAAATTGCACATTTAAAAGGGGGCTGGGGCTTCAGGTCAGTGGTAGTACACTTGCCTAGCATGCTATAAGGCCCTGGGGTCAATCACCTAATACTGGGGAAAAACAATCTTTTTTAATTATATAAAGATGGGGAAACTGAAACACAAAGAGATTGTGCACAGCTAATGGCTAAGCCAGGATTTGAACTGAGGAAGCCAAGGTGTAGGAGCCCATGAAAAAGAAGGCAGAGATGGTGGGAAGGGAACAGGGTTTTAGATCTGATGGCTGCTGAGCAGGGCCTTTGGGGTCAAGGCTGAAAGGAAGAGGAGTTGGGCTGGATGACAAATTGCAGCAGGTGCAAGGGAAATGTATATGGATGGTGACCAAAGAGGACAGCTTCTGAAACACCCAGGGGCCACGCTGAGTGGGCAGAGATGGGGTGCCGCCCCCAACATCTTATGACAGCAGATCTCGGAAAGCAAAGTGACTTGGGGGCAGCTGCGCGTCATCCCCAGCCCCTCTCGCTGCTTTATCTCCATCCTGAGGCCTGGTCTCCCCGAATGGCCCCAAGCCAGTCCCCTGCCTGGGATGATTAATAGGTTTAATTTATCATTAATGTCCATGGACCTGAGCTAGGCCAAGGCGTCTGGGGAGTCATGCGTGGGCAATCGGCAGGATATCAGAAGTCTCTGCGTGTTTATTTGTATTCATTTTGCACTGGGGACGCATCTAATTTGTCTGTGTCTGGCCTGGCGTCCATTACTTGGACTTGGATGGATGGGATAAGACCAGGAAAGGATGGAGATTTGGGGTCCGGGGCAGGAAAAGAGAGAGCCTGAGCCCTCTGAGTCAGAGAGGTATAGAGACAGGAGGGTCAAGACAGCAGACCTAAGGGATGATATGCCCCCCCCATCAGTTGGCAGCTCCTTCTCCCAAGTGCGGCCTGCGAATATGGCTGACATGAGCTGGAGAAGAGAATGTGAGTGGACGACAGGTCCCTGTCAGCCTACTGGGCCTATTGGGCCTACTGGGGGAGACAGGCACAGGAATGCTTCCAAAGCAAGGTCAGCTGTCCAGGAAGATGAGGTCTACAGCACAAAGGCGGGTAAAGGCAAAGACATTTGAGGTGGGGCTTCAGGGTCTAGGACCCCCAAAGCCAGCCTGAAATCCAGGCAGCACCTTCCCAATGGGCAGGGACACGGGCCTGGGAACCACAGGCAGGTCAGAGGGGAAAGGGAAGGAAAGTCCCCAGCACAGAGGTCTAGGGTGAGGATGGCTGGGCTATCCTGGAATTCGCCTGCCAGCAGATATATCTGCCCAGAGCGAGACTTCAATCCTCCAAACACACCCAGAGAAAATATACCTAGAACCCCCAAAGCCACGCCCAAGCAGCCACCCTCCCAAAAAGTTGCTGGCTTCAAAGATGTGGTAGAGTGGGTTTTTCTTCCCTCATGCTTCCCAGACAAACTGAGATGGTCCTCTAGGCTGGGAAGGACATAGATCCTCTGCATAATATGACGCAGAAGCTGGCGCAGGCAGGACAGTTCTGAGCCCAGTGGCCACGTGGCTGGGTGTGTGTAGATTCCCCCCAACAGAGACCACCAAGAGAGGCACCAGTGGCACCAGACAGAGAAAGCCCCAGCCGAGGCTCTCGGCCTCCCACAGGCTGCCCCAGAATCTTAGTCTGTGAATCCGTTCAGATCCCTGCAGGTAGATGGAAAACGCCAGCCCTCTCCCCAACCAGAGGAAGGTACGGGCTGGCATCTGAAATGGAAGAACATTCCCTCGGTTGTGAGTGGCAACATCAGCAAAATATGACAGCAGGCACCAAGCAGGACACATCAAGCCATCAGTTCCAAGCCAAGTGCAGTGGCCCATGCCTGTAATCACAGTGACATGGGAGGCTGAGGCAGGAGGATCACAGGTTCGAGGCCAGAGGCAGCCTGAGAAGCATAGTGAGACCCTGTCTCAAAATACCAAATAAAAAGGGGCTGGGGTGGGGCTCAATGGCAGGACACCTCCTTAGCCTGTATGAGGGCCTGGGTTCAGTCCCAAGCACCACAAAGAAAAGGGGGCACAGTTCAGTTCCGCAGGTCTGCAATCCCCATTCCTGGGTTACCCAATACCCTACAGGTTACACATGGAGATACAAAGCTCCAGGATTTAATTAGGGGATAGTGGGGTGGGGAGTGCTGGGAGAGTGACCTGTGATGTCAAGTTCTTATGTCTTTTTTACAGGCTGTGACTCAGTCCATTCAATTCGCCCATCGGGAGGGCACCACTCAATGGGTTTCTGATACATCCAGAGTGTCAAGCAACCACCACCCCTAAAAGAAACCAGAGAAACCCCCCAAACCCATCAGCCCTAGCACAGTAAGCGCTGACTGCCTTCAGCCTCTGTGGGTTTGCCTGGTCTGGATAATTCATAGAAGGAACCTCCTCCCTCCTGCGTTCAGCTCAGCTGGGCTTTGTGGCCCACCACCCAGCCTCCCCCCACCTCCCACCTCTCCACTTGGGGGCAGCTCTGTCCTCAGGCCTCCCAAGCCCTAGCATCCTCCCGGCCCATGTCCTTTAGGTGCTGAGTGACAGGGTGAGCTAATGCTGACCTGGGGCCTGGCACCGGCAGGTACTCAGCAAACAGGGGCTGGGGCACCTGCCATCCCACCTTGGTACCCGATTTGCTCACTCTGGGCCACGTGGTGTCTCTGCACTGGCAGCAACAGATGAGACGCTGGGGTTCCAGGAAAATGAAGCATGACCAGGCACAGGGAGGGCTCCCCAGAGCCTGCCCACAGAAGGGTGGCGGTGTCAGGAGGGTGCTGGGTGGACAGTGAGCCTGGCCCTAACAGTGAACGTCATTGGCCCTGTGGCGGTAAATTCCGCCACTAGCCTGGAGCAAACGCCAAGGGTCTCCTCGTCATCCGGAGCCAGGGCCAGTCTGGGTAGGTGTCTCCTGGCAGGCCTGCCTCCCAGCTGGCAGGGCCCTGCAGAGGCTTCTGGACCTGCTGTGCTTCGCTCCAGGGCAGGAGGCGGGAGTAATCCGGTTACAAGTTCCAGGCATGTGGTTGCTCTTGGCAAGGCCACAAATTGAGTTCACAATGAGTCAGCTGGAGCCAAACCGCTGGTGCTGTGAACAACAAGGTGGGCTGGCAGGTTTCCTCACCACTCTCTCCTCTGAAGATGCCACCCAGCCCCCTGAAGAGCTGGAAAGGCAGCCCCAACCCCACCCCAGAGACAACGGGGAGCCGGCTTCCCACAACAGTGTAGGAAGGGTAGGCTGACTCCCAAAGGAGCAAGGAGGGGGGGATTTCTCCCTCATGTCCAGAGCAGGCAAATCCACCATCAGGACAGGGTTAGTGAATGCGAGGGCTGGGGGAGGGAAGGACCGGGGTTTATGGCTAAAAGGTACTGGGGTTCCTTGTAGGCAATGGAAATGTTCTCAAATCAATGGTGGTGATGGCTGTTCAACTGTGAATACACCTAAAACCACTGTCTTGTCAATGTTTAAGGGTAAATTATATAATATATAAGTTATCTCTCAATAAAGCTGTTGTAAAAGAGAGAGAGGCAGCTGGGTGCAGTGGTTCACCCCTGTAATCCCAGCAACTCAGGAGGCAAAGGCAGGAGGATGACAGGTTTGAGGCCAGAGGCAGTCAGCATAACTTAGTGAGACCCTGTCTCAAGATAAAAAGTGAAAAAGTGGGCTGGGGGTTCTGCCTAGTAATAGATCACTTGCAAAGTATGTGGGAGGCCCTGGGTTCAACCCGAGTACGGCGGAGGGAGAGAGATGCAGAGTCGGGGTGGAGTGACTTCTCACACACACAATTCTGCCCACAAAACTGGAAGTCTTCTCTCTCCTCCCATCAGAACAAAAATAAGCATGAAGGTATATGAGGTCTGGTTTTTTGAAGTACTAGGGAGCTACACCCAGCGTCTCCCACATGCTAGACAAGTGTTCCACTACTGAGCTGCACCCTAATCTCCTTTCTTACTTTGTATTTTGAGTCAGGGTCTCACTAACTCGTGCAGGCTGCCTCTGACCTCAAACTCATGATCCTCCTGCCTCAGCCTCCCAATTCACTGGGATGACAGGCAAGTGCATGGCACCCAGCTTGTGTGAGATTCATCACAAAGGAAGAAAGTACAGCACAGAGAGGCTAATCCACCTGCCTGAAGTCACACAGCAGTAACAACAGAATCAGGGCTCCATCCCAGCCACGTACTCCCAGAGTGGATGTTCTGCCTCACTAGGCTCCACCACCCCTGACAGATGAGCAGCATAAGTGCACGCCTGGGGCACCCACAAGGCACCAGGGAAGAATAGAAAAGTGTACAAAGAGGAATATATGATTCAGGATGCTCATAAATAGAAAATCCAAAGCAATAGTCATAGGTGAGATAAGAACTTCATCTGGGGTGGGGTGGCTCATCTTTCCTGGAGCAAGATTTCTCAAGGTCTTCATTGGACCCCACATCTGTGCCCTGACCTCCATGCTCTGGCTGTTTCTCGGGATTCCCCAGGGCAGGGAAGAGTGTGCAGCCAACAGAAGTGGGTCTGATTACAGATCCGACTCACACAGAAAGGCCCAGCACCCCAGCTCTGCAGACATCTGCAGAAAGGCAATGTTGTTGTCAATGTTGTTGTTGTTGGGTGCCATCAAGCTGGGTCCAACTTGTAGCAACCCTATGTACAACAGGACAAAACACTCCCTGACTCTGTGCCAGGTATACCACTTTTTTATGTTTAACCCATTGTTTCAGCCACTGTGTATTAATTGAAGTTTACAGGTGTTTTTCTCATTTTGAGTCATGCCACATCAGCAAAAGGAGGTCCCAGGGGCCTCACTCCATTCCCATCATTAAGATCAACTCACTTTGAGGAGGTATCTCTTCTCCAGTTATTTCTTGAATGCCTTCCAGCCTGGGGGGCTCATTTTATGGCACTCAATTTGACAGTGCTTCTCTGCTATTCATAGGGTTTTCAGTGGCTAATTGTTTTGAGAGTGGGCTGCCAGGTCCTTCTTCCTAGTCTGTCTTAGTCCAGTACGGCAGGAAGCTCAGCTGAAACCTGTCTACCATGGGTGGCCCTGCTGGTATCTGAGATACCATGGCATAGCTTTCAGCATCACAGCAACATCAAGTCCTGAAAGTACAGCAAACTAACAGACACATGGGGCTGGAACTCAATAGTTTGCCTAATTTGGCCATAGCCTGCTCTTACCCTGCAGTCCCCAGCCTGAACTCCTCAGAGATAAGAGACCAAGGGCTCCGGTCCTGGCTGCTTTTCTCCTCCTCTGCCCTGCAAAGACAGCTTTGTTGGGCTTCTGCTGCCACCTAGAGCACCAGAAACAAAAGGCAGGTCCCCAGCCAGACCTGAAGGAGTGAGCAGGGGAGGCTTCTAAAACTGGGGCACCAGGGCCAGAGCCTGAGTTCTACACCCGTGTCCTCCCCCAGAGCCTCAGGCAGGCTACGCGGGCACGTGCAGGAGTCTTCTCCCCACTGCACCCCACTCCCTGGGACATGCCTATACAGAGGACACCAAGCAAGCCCCTCCCTTTAGCTCCCCACCTCGCAGCCCTGGGTATCATCCACTCTCTCCTCCCAAGGTCGCCCTAGGACACCCCGGTCCCTCTGCACATACCCGCTACCTTCTCTCTGCTCCAGCTCTCTCATCCCCCACTCCAAGAAGCCCCTCTTGATTCCCTTCCCTGGTTTAGCTGCCCAGAGCTCCCATCTGCTGACTGCACTGGTCACCCAGGGTGGCAGCTACTGACCTATCTGCCCCTCCCAATAACATGGACGACCATAACCGTGACAGCTGGAGTGGCCTCTCCAAAATGCACACTGAATGACTGCATTGTGAGGAGCCCAGCCTCGAGCTGGGGCACCGAATGGATCACTTTCACAGAGTGACTCATGACAGCATGCTCATTCACACATGCTCTCCTGCCACGTCACCCTCCACCATGACATGAGACGGCAAGAAGACCCCCACGACCCGCAGGCCGTTGATCTTGGATTTCCCAGAACCAGGAGAAATCAGTTCCAGTCTTTGTAAACGCGCCCAGGCTGTGGGATCCAGTATGGCAGGAAAAGAGACACTGAGGTGCTATGTAACCAGACTCACGTTCACTGAGTGGCGAGGAGGCACAGGTGGTCACTGCCTTCATTCTGCAGATCAGAAGCCTGAGGCTCGGGGGAGGGGGGGCGGGAGGAGATTCAGCCCCGGAGCACTTGCCGGGCCCCGCTCCATGATCGCCACCCTCCCACCCCTCGCACAGGGTGCAGGAGGGCTCATCTTCTCCCCACTGTTTTAGAACCCAGGAAGTCTGTGGGGCTGGGGGTGGTGACGAGGTTTAGTCTCCCAAGGCTCACAGAAAGTCGAAAGCCACTGTTGGTAAAATAATGGTTACAATGTCTGGGCCATAAGGGGCCCAGGGGCATCACTTCTCCAAGTCACATGATCCTTGTCCTCGCAGGCTGGTCCTCTGGGGTCAGAAGACCTTGTGGGACACAGTGGAGTTTATGACCACGGGATGGGAGATGGCTTTGGGGACACCTGCCAGCCCATGAATCAGCCCTGTGATGACGAAGTCGCCATCTAAGACTCTGTGGGATTAGAGGATACACTATCGGACGCTGGCAGTACCACCTTGGCCTCAGAACCAGACCCAAAGCACCCAGCAGAGCAGGGTCCGCACACTGAGGGCCCCTGGTGGAGGGGGTGTCTGGATATGGGGATCAGGGGCCATTGGAGGACTCTGAGTCCTGCCATATCCCACAACAAAGTGAAGATGCTGGGGACAGGTAAGAGTCACCAGCACACATCTGAAGGGCTGATACCCAGGAGAGGTGAGGTCCCATCTGTTCCTGGAAGGACGGATCCAGGCAAATTTGAAGATGGAAAGAGAGCGGGAGGAAACAGCAAATGTCTCTCAGGAAGGAAGTGGGCAACACACACATGCTGCAGAAGGAAGGGAATGAGGAGGGGTGTTAGGATCATGCATTCTGTAAGCAGAGAACCCCAGGTTTAAATTGGGTGACTTTTTATTTAGCCAGGTGCAGTGGTGTGCCACCTATCATCCCAGCGACTCAGGAGGCTGAGGCAGGAGGATCACAAGGTCGAGGCTGCATCACATGTCAGAGGGCATCACAGAGCAAGGAAAAGCAAGTAAGCAGGCCAGCTCAGGTCTCTTCCCCTGCTTGTAAAGACACTGTCTTCATGCCACCCCACCCTCACGACCTCATGGACCCTAATTACCTCCCAAAGGCCCTACCTCCAAATGCCACTCACATATGGATTTAGGGATTATGTTTCCAACATATAAACCTTAGGGGGTGGGGGACACATTCCAATCTCAGTAAGCTCTGTCTCTCTTTCTTGAGGGAAATTATCAGCCTCTGCCAATTCTCTCCCCCTTTAACGTGCTTCTTTATCGCTGGTTCCCCTCCCCACTAGGTTCCAGACTCCAGAGTGCAGCAAGAAAGCTGTCTCCACTGCATTGAACACTGAGCACCAAGGCTCAATAGCCCTTCAGAAGCCAGGAAAGACAGGTCGTTTATGGGAAGCCTTGAAGGCCAAGCTAAAGTTAGGGCAACAGGATAAGAGCTGTGCAGCTGGACACACCCAGCATGGGAGGAGACGCACCTGTGTTTCTGAGGGGGAAAAATTTAAAAAAAAAAAAAAAAAAAAAGGATTTCCAACAAAATAATAGCAAAATAAACTTCAAGAGCAGATCTAAACCTACCAGCCCCAGCAAAGGCTGAAAATTACCATCCCAGCTGGTGAAAATGTCAATCCAAACTTCATTTATAAAATGACTTCAGGCTCGGATTGCTAAATTATTATTTCATAGGAGAAAGAGCATTGTCTGGATTAAAAAAACAATGGTGAAAGTAAAAAATTCAATTTATTCAACATCCCCCACCCCCAAAAAAAACTTTTAGCATTAAAAGTTATTCTAGATAATTGCTGATATAAATATCACTTAGTGCAGGTGTTGTGTATAAAATGTAATTATTACTCATGGAAAATCAATGGTGGCAAATGATAAAATCCATGATCTGGGTTTTTTTACTGAGCAGAAATACATTAGCCCGTTAGCTGGGGTTTCTGCTCTTTTTAATTTAAAATGATGTAACAAATCTCAACACAGGGGTGAAGAGGCCAGGTGCAAATCAAGATGTAACAGCAACCAAACTCTCCCCTCCAGCAACGCCAGAACTCCAAGCAGAAATCCTTCCCCACCCCAAAACCATCCCCACTCCTCCCACCTGTGTACCAAGTCCTGCCATGAATAAAGGACATTGGATTCTTCCCCACACATCTGCGATCAAATGGGGGCATGGGATCAAGACAGGTTAGGGCATTCAAGATGAAGGAAATGAACCAAGTGGAACCAGAGAAGCCGGTGCAAATGGAGGAGGCTCTCTGAGGTGGGGACATTCCGGAAGAGAACAAGGGGGAGGAGCCAGGCAGGGGGAGACGGGGAAGAGAACAGGCAAAGGTGCAGCAAAGGAACTAGAAGATGAGCAGTGTGTTTGGAGCCTGCTACGGTTTGACGAGGGTTGGTCCCCCTGGAAGTCACGGGGGACTCTGGTTACCAGTGTGGTTGGGACGGGAGGGGGCCCTGCACATGGGATTAGGTTGTGATGAGGGACAGATGCTTCTCTAGTGGCAAGGAGTTTGTTCTTGCAGGCAAGGGATGTTACCAAGCGAGCCCATCCCTCACATTCGCCCCCTTCTGCCCACACCCACCTGCACTTCCTCTTCTCCACCATGTTGTAACACAGCCCAAAGCCCATTCGAGATGTAATACCGTGTTCTTGGGCATCTCAGCCTCCAGAACCAGGAGCAATAACCTTCTATGCTTCATCAACCACCCAGCCTAGGTTGTTCTGCTATAGCAACAAAAAACAGACTAAAAGCCTGATGAAAAGGGATGGAGAGGGGTCATTCTAGGATCTTATTTGCTGCTGGCCTTTTGGGTCGTCAAGATCCACCATCTTCATTTCTCAGGACCCTCAACTAGTCACCTACGAAGGTCCAGCCTTGGAAAACCACTGGGCTCCCAATTCCAAATAGAATACCAGCTGTTTAGCTTTCACCTTGTCCCTACCCCTGCCCATTTCTATTCTTTGGTGACCCTGCAGCCCAATGCAACCATGCTAGCCAATGACTGAGTGGGTGTGGCTCTTCCCAGTGGCCCACGGGCCCCATAAAGATGCATGCACAGCCAATACCTTCCTCCCATGGCCTCCCTCACCCCGTGGACCATGCAGCTGGCTTGCAGCGCTCACATCCCCCCAAGCAGGGGCTCAGATTCATGCCCTGGGCCCCACCCACAGTCCACGGAGGCTCCCAAGGAATTCCTCACTGCCAAGTATGGGGCACATGGGAAAGAAACTCTGATACACCTGGCTCTCAG
Source organism: Pedetes capensis (assembly GCA_007922755.1). Taxonomy (NCBI): domain Eukaryota; kingdom Metazoa; phylum Chordata; class Mammalia; order Rodentia; family Pedetidae; genus Pedetes; species Pedetes capensis. Next base: position 24,842 of record VMDO01009486.1, on the reverse strand, counting down.
CCAGAGCTCTTGCTCTTTCCTGCCACCCGCAGCTCAGTCTCCTTCACCCCAAGCCTGGCACCCAGCTCCTGGTCTCCTATTCTGCAGCTCTCTAGAGGCAAGACTGGAATCCCAAAGTTGGGCATCTGGGAGCACGGGGTTTGGATAAGGACAGGGCTGCCAACCAGATGGCAAAGAACTGTCTAAAAAGAACACGTATTAAGAGTTCATTCTCCACTTCCTTTTGGAGTTCTGGCAGAGATTCATCCCTGCAGCCTCAGGCCACCAAAGCAGACAACCAGAGAAAGAAGAAAAGCTCTCTGGCTCCATTATGGAGTAAATCGCTGGCAATCCTCACACAGCCTCTCGAGAAGGCTGTTTTTCTCTGCCCTTCTGAAATCCCTTTGTTTTCTTTGCTTTTTGTTTTGCATTTCTGCTTCCCTTTTCCATCATCTGCTCTGGAAGAGCTACGGATGAGACAGGGTGATTAATTTCATATTTTGGCTACCAGTGCAAAAACATCTTCCCTCAATCTGGCACAAAGAGGAGAGATTTAATCAGTCTCCAGAGTGGTTACCCTGTGCGTTTGGAATCTCTGCTAGAGGTGATGAAGAAGTTTCCAAACATTAAGCTTTAATGAGCAATGGAGGCCAACATATTGCTGCGTCAACGCTCCGCTCGCCCTCATCAGGGAGAAACCCGGCCGCTCCATCCGTCCTGCCTGCTGGGTACTGTCATTTGCTCAGCTCTTGCTGCCCTTGCCTAGCCTGAGTGTGCACAGAAAATGCTTTTCTATCAATCAGAATGAGGAAAAGCAAAGGGGCAGGGACTTCACAAAGTCTTGCCAAGGTGCTGGAGGCAGAATCTGTTTTCATTTGTTTGTTGTGCTCCAAGGTAGAAGTTAATTCTCTGTACAGACTGAGAATCCCTAATCTAAACATCCAAAATCCAAGATGCTCCAAAATCCAAAACTTTCTGGGTGCTGACCTAATGCCACAAATGGAAGATCCCACCCCTGACCTCTCCTAAGAGGTCACAGTCAAAACACAACCACACTGAAAATATTTTACAAAATTACCTTCTTCAGGCTATGGGTGTAAGGCAAGCAGGAGACATAAATGGATTTTGTGCTGAGACTTGGGTCTCACCCTCATGATATCTCATTCTGTATATGTGAATACTCCAAAGCCTAGAAACATCCATAATCCCAAACATCCCAGAAGGATAGGAGATGCTCCACAAGTCCTAAGGCAGCACATCTTGGGACTCAAGTGGCCTCGTTTACAAGAAGAGGAAACACACAGAGGTGTCAAGGACTCGTCTCAAAGAACAAGATCTAGACTACCGTGAAAGCCAGGATATGGGGATCTGAAACTCAAGGACCATCTAAGCTAGGTGTCAGCACATTTTTTTCTGGACCAGACTCTACCGTTCCCATTACACCTACTTAACTCTGCCATCACAGCATGAAAGCAGTCACAGCAGTGTATAAATAAAGGAGTGTGACTGTGCTCCAAAAAATTTTGACAAAAACAGGCAGTGGACCAGGGTAGCCCCATGGGCCACAGTTTGCCAACCCCTGATCTATGCTCAACAGTCAAGAGAAGTGAACAGGAAGATCCCACAATGAAGACGAAAAAAATCAAGATCAGCCTTCCCCTCCCAGGCCCCTCCCCTATAAAGGTCACTGCTTGAAGGCCAGTAGGAAAGGGTCAAGTCCCTTTGACAGTTGGTGGTTTAGTGGGACAAGGTAAATGTCATTTAATCCAAATGACTCACCCACTAGATCAAGGAAGCTCAGGTATGTCCTTCCAACCACAGGACCTTGGCGCATACTGTGCAGCCTCAGCTTACAGTGTTCTCTATACCACTTTTTTTCAGTTCAATCCTCTTCATCTTTAAGTCTCAGCTCTAAGAGTACACTTTCAGGAAAGACTAGCCTGGTGCCTCCTGCTCCCTACAAGCACCTGTCACACCTCAGACTTGGCTTTCACTGCAGTCATGTCAGCTTGCAATGGTCTTTGCATATCAGTCTCTCTTCCCTCACTAGACTGCAAACTCTATGAAGTCACACCTAGCTGAGCAGCCACAAAACACAGGGCTTGGCATACAGGATGTGCAAAGGCAACATTCATCAAATAAATAAGCATGAGAGGTTTTAACTACAACTGGAAAACACAATTACCTGTGGCAAACTACTTACTGAAAACCCTCACTATCTGCAGAGAGAGGTGGCATTGCCAGGGGTTCTCACACTTGAAGTACAAACCATCGCCCCATGGAGGGCTGAGAGAAGTGGCTTCCCGGATCCCAGTCCCAGAGTTTCTGAGCTCATAGGTCTGGGATGGGACCTAACAACTGTCATCACCACCAAGCTCCCAGGCAATGCCAATGCTGCTCGGGGACCCCACTCCACAACTCTTAGCCCCAGTGGCACATGAGCCCCACCAGGGCAGCTCTACAAAACCCAAGCACCCAGAGGGGCTGATGTCATCCGTCAAGGTGGGGCCCAGACACTGGCATTTTCCAGAGGCTCCCTGAGGTGCTGTTTGGTTCTCAAAGCACCATAGGTGGTTCTAACTGCAGCCAGCCTTGAGACCAAGTTAAAAGATATTTCTAGAGCAAGAGTCAGGGGCCTGGGCTCCTCAACTGGCTTAGGCCAGTCTGTGTGCTCAGCAGCAGTCTGAGAACATTCTGGAGCATGCAACCACACCTCAAGCTCCATCATGGCTATGGAGGCAGCCGACAGGACGCATCTGAGTGGCAGGCGAGCACACGGAAATTCAGCGAGTATTCTCCAGCAGAGCAGCAGTGTGCACAGCAGGTATCAACCCCTCCCCTGCGGTAAGAAGCCCACTGCCTAAATCCACTGTGACTCAGCCATCTTCCTGTGGGCGGACCTGTGGGCCATTACACTCAGCACTGCCACAAGCATCCAGGTGGATGACATTTGGGGAACATAATACTCATTTCTAGTGGGAGAAAGAAGCCAGACAGAAAAGAACATACCTTACCGGCAACTCTGTGGATAGCAAATTCCTAACAGGCAAGATTAACCTGTGGTTAGAAGCCAGCTGGAGCTTAAGAGGGTAGGACTGGGGAGGAGAGAAATCCAGGTTGCCAATTATACCGTTGGCCTCCAAATCCACTGTATCTGCACCCTGTATTCCACATGCGCAGACTGAACCACCCACAGGTCAAAAATTCATCTTTAAAAAGTGTGCAGATTCTGGACTGTCAGTATTCCCTAAACCACGCATTACACCATGACTTGTGTGGCATATGCTCTGTGTTAAGTGTCATAAGTCACCTAGAGATGATATGAAATGTCCAGGGGGGTCTGTGCAGGTTCTGTGCAGATAGGACACCATTTTATAGAAGGGACTTGAGCATCCTGGGATCTTGGTATCAAGAGGGGTCCCAGAAACCAATTCCTCCAGCCTCTCTCAGCTACCAAAAAACCACTGGTCTATTTTTTGCTCTGGATGCTGGTGTCTCACTGAGTCCACTTTGTGGCAACCCATCTTGAGATCAGTTGCCATTATGAATGTTTATTATGCTGCCATGTATTTTTTTGCAATGTATACATATCATATTTATTTTATTTTATGTATACATGTTGGTGGGGTACAGAGTAGTAAGCTATTTGCTATATCCATTATGCAGCTATTAAGTCACATTCGTCATCTTCCACAGAACAGAATGAAGAAGAAAAGGAATAAAGGCAGAATTTTAATTAACATGTAATGAAAATCACATGCAATCATGGGTTAGATTCTCACTGATTTTTTTCTTCCCTCTATTTTTTCAGGTATTTATATAGTTGCATGCTATATATCAATACTTCAATTTAAAAGAAAAATATTTACCAAAAGCCAAAAACCATGCTGTGCAGAGACAGGTGCACCTCTGCCTGGGGCCTGCAGGGGGCGCAGCGGCCTCATGAACTCTGCTCCACGAAGCTGCTCTGGTCCGGGGAATCAGCCACCAGGCCTACTTGAAGTTTCCAGAGCAGGATACCTCGAGGTCACAGGAAAGATGGTCCTGCGGGCCAGGGCAGGCCTGGGCCACTTACCTCCCTGGCCAGATAGCCACCCAACTCTCAAAGTCCTGAGCAGCTGAGAGCAGTTCATCCAGGCAGGGAACTGGAGGGAGCATTGCGGGTCCCCAGCCCCGCCCTTTCCTGTTACCCACGATGCGGCACAAGTGGGGGGCCGGTGTAGTGAAGAGTCAGGGCAACCTGGGCCCAGGTCCTCGCTCTGCGCTGGCATCAGGGTGACCTTGAGCCAAGGTCTTGACCTCCGTCTCCTGTTCTGCAGGGCTAGGGGAGATCACTCACCTCACGGGGTCAGGGTGAGGACTTCATGCCTGTCACACAGCAGTGTCTGCCTCAGGTGTCACCTCGGCTGCCACCCTCCCACAGTGAACCAGCCAGGCACAGTGCCAAGGCTCCCCCCACAGCCCTCCAACACAGACATCACCTCCCCATCTCCTCAGAGCCTAAGCCCCACCGTGTGGGGGGCCAATATCTCCAGGCCTCCAGGCCAAGAGCCAGCAGCCGAGGTCAACCTGCTGGCAGCACCGAAGGGCACAGCAGCAGGAGGCACCAGGCCTGGCCTGAGCCTGACCTCCTTCCAGATGCTCCAGCTGTGAGACAGCCCTGGATTCAGCACTTCGGGCTCCAAGAAGGTTGGCAGGCACTGGGAATGCCCAGGTCTGGTGGGGGGAGGTTCAGGAGCCCAGATGGACTTCCCCGTCCAACCCCGGTACCTCACTAGCTCCGTGACCTTCAGAAAGCAATGTGACCTCACAGGGAGACATCGGTTCCACAGGAAACACTGCACCCCCACAGGATTGCCATCAGTGCAGGGCGGTCACCAAGCCACATGCTTGGCATGTCACGGACCTCAGAGGATGGTGGCTGCCCCTCCTCTGGGTGGCTCTGAGCTCCCAGAATAATAACTACAGATGCAACAGTCCCTGCCAACATGTGAGATCCTGCTCTGCCGCACAGAGCTCCGGGGGCAGACACCACTATCCCTACTTATAGACAAGGACACTGAGATCTAAGATGAGAGAGGACAAGGACTTCATCTTGCCCAAGGTCACAGAGGGCTAGAAGGTGACAAAGTCCCACCTGTCTAGTTTCAAAAGTGTTCTTTTAACCGATGTGTGGATGAGAACTGGAACAGGATCTCAGAGCCCAGCCCTGGGGAGCCAGCTCTGGGCATCAAGGGCAACGGTACCCGATTCTTTGCCCTCTGTCCTCAACCCAAGCAAGAGACCCAGTCTCAGTTCATCTTACAGCTTTGCCTCTTCACCTGCAAACACAGGTTTGGGCACAGCTGGGGAGGCATCAGAGGGAGTCAGGGGAGAAAGGTGAATGAAGCCACCTACACCCTGGAACCCCAGTAATGCAGAAGCTCCCCAGCCTTCTCCCGGTCCTGCTCCTCAGAGCTACAGCATCGGGCAAAGCTGAACACTGGGCCAGCAGTACAACTGTGGATGAGCCAGGTGCCCCCGGGCCTCAGTCCTCCGTCAGGGAAATGTGGATGAGACCAGAAGGGAATCCACCAGGAAAGCCCCTGTGCGCACGGTGCCGTGAGACACAGCTGACACAGTTGCCAAAATAGTGTCATGGAAGGAAGCAATTGGGTGTCAGCTGAGGTATCATCATCGGGCTGGGGTTCAGCTCAGTTGGTAGAGTGCTGTTCTGTGTGCTCTGAGGTCCTGGGTTCGATCCCCAGCACTGCAAAAATGGGAAGAAGGACTTGGCAGCCCACTCCTAAAACAATTCCAAAACAGTCAGCCATTGAAAACTCTATGAACAGCAGAGAAGCACTGACATAGTTTCATTCTGTTGCACATAGGGTCATAATGAGTTGCACCCAACTCGATGGCATCTAACAACATCGCCTTTATCTTCCATCATTACCATCACCATGGTAATCCTTCCTGCTCACCACCATCAATAACCTCCGTCACCACCACCACCACCATTACCCACACCACCATCACCATTATCTTCTGTCATCACCATAATCCTTCCTGTTCATCATCATCATCACCATCAGCACATCTATCATCCCCACCACCACCTTCATCCCCACCACCACCAGCACCAACACCATCATCATCACCACCAGCATCACCAGCATCACCGTCATCACCACATCAGTTCAAAGAGCTAAGGCACACCAAAGTTCTAGCACAGAAGGCAAGAAGACATGCTCAAGCCCACCACGCCTAGAAGGCAGACATTCCCACAGGATCGTGGAAGGCAAAACTATTATCCCTGCCTTGTTCCCCAGACTCCACGTATCACGATCTCAAGCCCACCAGAGCATCCCAAGGTTAGAAACACAGACTGCATTGCCTCAGTTTCTCCACAACCCAGACCCTGGACCCTCAGGACAGAAACCAAAACCAGTCCCTTTGGATTTCACTGCCTGGGAGCCAAAAAACAAGGACCAAGCTGACCTCATCCTCAAGGGTCACACGACAAGCCAGGGTAGCCCAGAGCCAATCCATGCTTCTGGATCCTGCAGGATCTGTGACTCCCACACCATCGTGGGCTCCCTCCTTTCCTCTCCATTTTCCTCATCATTCCCTCACTCTCCGGAGAAGAATTAGGCCTCTTCTCCACCCCAGGACCTCTGCAAGAAGCACAAGCCACAGAGAAAACAAGGCAGTCCTTCAGTCCAGCAGGACACTGAGTAGGGAATTATACAGAGGTGCAGTGGCAATGAACCCCAGGAAAGAGAAACACAGGGAACCTAGGTGGCATGTGATGGGGGGCCCTGACATATTCCAGGGAACTCCAGGAAGGCTCCCCTGAGGAAATGATACCCAAGCTGAGCTCTGAAAGATGACAAGGACTTCTCACAGCAAAAGGACGTGGAGAGGCTGGGCAAAAGCATTATGGACAGAATAAGCTGGTGCAAAGGCCCTGAGGTATTTTAGGGGACCTGAGTTTCCACTGAGGTCAGCATTGAAGATGAAGGGGGTGAGGTTTGACCGGGGACAGACAACATGAATGGGTTCTGACCTCACCGGGTCTGGCAGGACAAATGAGTGAGTCTAGGATTTTTATTCTTAAATCCCTGGGAAACCATTAAAGAGAAACTGAGGTGAAAAGAATTTTCAAACACCTGGTTTTCACCACTGCTTGCTTCCTTCTCAGAAGCGGGAAGATCATGGAGTCTCGCCCAGGGTCTTCAAGGGAAACCAGAAGTGGGCTCACCTTCCCACCAAGACAGCAACAAGCCAGGGAAGAAGGAACATTCCCATTAGTCCCCCAGCCCCACATGCTCAGAAGATCAGACATCCCGACATGGAGAAAGAGGAGCAACTCGGACCCCTGCTAGGGTTCAAGTATGAAATGTCCCCAAGCTCTGTGTTGAAGGCTTGGTCCCCAGCTGGGGGAGCTATTTTGAGAGGCTGTGGAAACTTTAGGAGGAGGTGCCTGACTGGAGGAAGGAGGCCCCTGGTGATGGTGGTAGGGGAGACTTTGAAGGTTCTACCTGGCCCAAAGATCCTGTCTTGCTCTTTGCTTCTGGTCCAGAAGTGAATAACAGCTTCTGCCACAGGTTCCTGCCACCATGGCATCTAACAACATCGCCTTTATCTTCCATCATTACAGATGATGTTCCACCCGGATGCTTGGGACCAAGGAACCATAGACCAAACCCTCTGAAACCGTGGGCCAAAATAAATCTTTCCTCCTTGAAGTTGTTCAGGTTAACCATTTTGGTCACAGGCAAGTGTAAAACCAATCTTCCTCCTTATCCTTCCCTGCACATACCCTGCCCATGGCAGGCAGTTTCAGGACAGAGGATGGGACTAGAAGGAACTCTGCAGTCAGCAGCCAGCCCTCTGACCACCCTGCGCTCCCATCTCCAACCCTGAGGCTTCCTCGGAGGAGGCAGTCTGAACCACAGAGCATTTTTATAGGCTTTTAAGTGTGATTACTTTAAAGAATGACTGGAATAAGGCCATTCTCAGAGGAAGCATTTCAGGAGAGAGAAAAGAATTGCCAAAATTAGGATGAATGATTGGGAAGCAGGAGAGGGGAAATCAGCTCATGCTACAGTCTGATTCGGAGCTGAGTCCTTTGCTCACATGGCTTCCTTCAATTCTTACAATAATCCTGTGATACACTGTTGTCTGTTGTTATTAGGCTCTAACAAGTCGGGTCCACTACACAGCGACCCAATGTACAATAGACATAACACTCCCCAACACTGTGCCATGCCCGGCATGATGTCAGTGCTTCTCTGCTATTCATAGACTTATCAATGGCTGATTGTTTCCGGGTCCCTCTCCCAAACCTGTAGCATCTGGTGTTCCAAGGCAGACTCCAACCTAAGGACCAACCAGGCCCAAGTCTGCTTAGCTTCGAAGATCTAGCGGGATTGGACAACACCGTGGTACGGCTTCAGGCCATCCCATCATATAGGAATTAATATTGCCTCCACTTTGTAAATGGGGACAATGAAGTCCAAGAGGACAATAATATCCTGGACATTGCAGTGAAGTAACAGAAAAGGAAACTGATCATGAGCTCAGGTTCCAGCCTGTGTTCATTCTGGGGCTTGTGTAAGTTCACGCATGTGCACTTGTGAAGGTCTGGGAAGAGTTCATAGAAACTCCTTCAATTAGACCAAGGGAAAGGAGCCTCACGTCCAAAACCTGGGCTCTGCCCTGGGTTCAATCCCTGGTACACACACAGAAAAAGACTCTCTCATATACTTATTGTTGATTTGTGTATCTCATTTAGAAAAATGTCTATTCAGATCCTTTGCCCACTTTTTTTCCACTAGGTCATCTCTTTATTACTGAGCGCTTCAGAGTTCCTTATCTATTCTGGATACCCATTCCTTCTCAGGTGACCAGATGTAGGATCTGCAAAATGTTTTCTACTTCTCCAAGTTGCCTCGTTGCTTTTTTTACTTTTTCCTCACTGTTGCTGTGCTTTAGGTGCCACATCTAAAAAATTACTGCCTAACCCACTATTCTGAAGATTTATACCCATGTTTTCTTCTAAGAGTTTTATAGTTTTGGCTCTCACATTTACATTTTGGTCCATTTTAGTGCATTTTGAGTCAACTTATATTTCAGTTCCAGTTTTCAACTATTATGAATAAAGGTGCTCTAAACACCTATGTACCTGAGAGAAAAAAAGAACTGGGCTTTTAATGCAGGCTGCCTAGGGAAGTGACTTAAGCCTCATGAGCCTCAGTTTCTCTTGTCTCTGAGATAAGGACCATGGTCCCTTCCTTGCTGAGTTATGATGAGGTTGAAGAATGTATTTTAACAGACATTTAAGTCCCCAGTTACGGTACCCAGCATTTACTATGTGCATTTCCTATGTGGCAGCCATTGTCACAGTTGTTAGGCACTCATCTAGGTGGGGCACCCCTTGGCCCCACCTCTTGGGGTCACACCCTGTGCAATCCCCTGCCCTTGAGTGTGGGCTGGACTTAGCAACTTGCTTCTAATGACATTAATAAAATCAAAGCAATGATGTCACTTTCCACAATTAGGTTACAAAAAAAAAAAATCCTATGACTTCCATCTTAGGTACCTCATGCTCACTCATTCATTCTCAATAAGAAAAGCCACCTGCCAAGACCTGAAATGCCCTGGGGACAGATGTATATGGCAAAGAACTTGTGTCTCTGGTCAGCACCCAGGAAGACCAGCATGTTCTGTCTACCCAGCCTCGTGCATGAGGGTAGAAGCAGAGTCTCCTCAGGCCTTGAGTGACCCACAGCTCTGGTGGCATGTCAGTGACAACCTATGAGAGATTTTCAGGCAAGGTGTCCTGCTAAGCCACCATGCAATTCATAAGCCACAGGCACCATGACATAATAAATGTTTGTTGTGCAAAGCCACGAGGTGTGGGGGTCATTTGTTACACAGCAACAGATAACTAACATGCTCACTCATATCTGTACTCACTCAACAGGGCTTTGCTTTATGAGCAGATCAGAACGCGAATTCTGGCTCCAGTTGTGTGTGGAGCATTGCGAAAGACAAATTGACACATTCAGAAACAGTGAGTTTGCTGTATTTCACACTTCAGAACATGGAGCCTGACAGCCAAGGCAGCTAGACAGACGGGAAGCTATCAGTCTACAAAGTGTGATTAGAAGCGGGTGAAAACCAGAGACAATTAGATCCAAAAGGGGCCTCAGAAATCTAAAGTGACTTGAATTTCCATTTCTCAAATGAGGAAAAATTACGTCATGGGAGAAATCAAACAAGACTTCCTGAACGGACATCTGGAACCAGACTGGGGAAAGAGCAGCTTTCACAGATGAGCAGAGATCAAGGGTGTTGTGATCAACTAATGATGTGTGCCAAGAGCATGGACCAGCAAGTGGTGGCATACACTTGAAGGCACTTTTTGGGGCTAGAACTTCATGACATTGATGCGTGACCAGTTTCATTGACTGTGGTAGATGACGGGTCATATCTTCCCTGTACGGCCACTTGTCAGAAACAAATTGAGAGGGATAGAAAGAGAGATTGCGAACCCACAAGCTGCTTACAGTCTCCAATGAACTATGACTCTTTGCTTTCTGTTTGCCTTGCAGGACCCTGAAAATACCCCAGGTTCAGAGCAGCCAATGAACCTGCCCTTTTCCATTGGGCTGGCTGATCTGATGTTCTCTCCTGCAAAAGCCCTCTGCCCAGAGGTCTCCTGCAGTGCAGGACTTGAGGGATGACCTGCAAGAGCCTGTTCTGGACACAACAGTGGCAGGTTTAGAGATGGGAAGAGCAAGCATGGGAATCCCACACCCCAAGATATTCTCTCTGAATGAACCTGTATGTGCCCTCAGAATCTACGTAAACACAGCCCTTCAAGCAGTTCCTACAACTGATCAGTGTTAAGGTGAAAAATTAGATTTGAACCAAATGCCCACTCTGTCTTCTTTCTGGGCTCAAAGCTGGGTTCTACACCCAGCAATCTTGGCTGTCTTTCCTCTGAAAGCTTCACCGTGAACATCATGCCTTGCCAGTCCACCCTGACTGGGATGCAAAGGCGTGACAAACAGCCATAGGCACCTGCCCACCTTCTCCTTGGGCTGTGTATCAGTCAGATGGTGCATTGCTGTGGCAGAAAAACCAACCAAAACAAATGTATGGGAGAAAAGATCTATTAGGGCTCACAGTTAGAGGATTCCAGTCCATGATGGTGGCCAGTATAGCAGCAGGGCAGGCATGACAGAGCTTATGGAAAAGAACCTCACATCATGGCAGATCAGAATCAAAGAACAGAGAGAGCAACTGGAACTGCGGGTCCAGGTAAAAAAATCACCAAAGTCCTGCCTCCGTGACCTACTTCCACAAAGCTTAGGTCCCACCTCCCAGTGTTCCATCACTTCCACAAACAGTGCCACCACCTGGGGACCAAACATTCAAACATAGGAATTTTGGGAGAGATTTTAGATCCAAACTGCCACAGGCTGGGAGATGAAGTCATAGGCACCAAATGCAAAATGGTCCACACCAGGCTCCATGTACAGACGCAGTCTGATGCCTTCATCAGTACCCACCCCCGGACAAGTAAGAAGCCTGTACTTCCCTGCCCCAGACACCCTTTGTCTCCCCTGACCAACACTCTCATAAATCCTGGGGTGGAAAGAGGCTGAAAAGGCACTGTGGTGGTAAAGAGGATGGCTCTGGTGTTTATCATGTACCTCACACAAAAAGGCTACAAATGGAGAGTTTTTACTCAGTTAAGATCCTCATCATCACTACCCAAGATGGCAGCCATCAGGGCTCGTGAGTCCCCCAAATTCATCTGCAGCAGTTCTAACTTCTAGGACCTTGGTATATGACTTTTATTTGGAAATAGAGTCCTTGTAAAGATAATTAAGGTAAAATGAGGTCAATGAAGCGGGCCCTAATCCAATGTGACTGGTGTCCTCATAAGAGATTAAGACAGACACACAGTGAGGACTACATAACAAAAGGGAAGGAGCCATCTGCAAGCCAAGGAGGGAGGCCTCAGAATAAACCAACCCCACAGCGCATTGACCTTGGACGCCCACCCACCAGAACTGCACAAGATTATGTTGCTGTTGCTTAAGCCTCTCAGTCTGTAGCGCTTTCCTGAGGAAGCCCCAGCAGATGAACACAACAGCTGGCCAAGAAACTTCAGCCTAACCAGGTGTGGTGGTGCATGCCTATGATCCCAGCATTTGAATGGCAGAGGCAGAGGCAGAAAGATCATGAGTTCAAGGCCCGCCTGGGATAGAGAGTGAGATGCTGTCACAAAGAAACAAGAGTTGCTGGAACATGAGCACTTGCCTAGCATGTGTGGGGCCCTGGATTTAAGTTTTGTTTTTTGGTTTTTGTTCTTTGGGGGATTTTGTTCTTTGTTTTGGGGGGGTTCTTTTTTGCTTTTTCAGTATTGGGGGTTTGAACCCAGAACCTCACACATGCTTTGCAAGTGCTCTACCACCTTTTTAAATTTTTTTTTATTTTGAAATAGGGTCTCACTAAGTTGCACAAGCCTATCTCTGGCCTCAAACTTGCAATCCTCCTGCCTCTGTCTCCCAAGTCACTGGGATTACAGTTGTGTGCCACCACATCCAACTCTAAACTTAATCTTTAACACCAAAAAATAAAGAGAGACAGACAGAGATAGGGACAGAGAGAGACAAAGAGACAGAGAGGAAAGAGAAAAGAAAGGAAAGGAAGAGAATTTCAGCCTAAGTGAGGTACATGGTATCTCCTTTTCCAGGACAAATGGTCATGACAGAGAAGAGATGAGACAGTTGGGTGATGATCACACCCTTGAGAGCTGAGACCACATCTCCAAGAAGTTTGTCACATGAAACAAAAAGCCAATGTGTATGTGGGCATTCTGGTTCATCCTGATTATCAACCCAGTTGGATTAAGAAGCACCTAAGAGACTCGTGAGACCCCCCTCTGTGTGTCTGTGAGGACATTCCCAGGGACGATCAGATCATGAGGGCTCTGACTTAAAGAATGGATTAATCCCTTGATGGATTCATACTATGGTGGCACTTCTGGGAAGTGGTGAGAGGTAGGACATGGGGCCTAGCTGCATGAAGGAAGTCACTGGGAGGGGGTCCCTGGAGGCTCCATCTTGCCCTTCCTATATCCCCTTCCTCTGCTTCCTGGTCACCATGAAGTGAACCGCTCTATTTCACCACCCCTCCCTGCCATGATCAACTGACACCTCCGAAACCATGAGTCAAGTAAACCCTTCCTGCCTTAGTTATATCCATTAGGAATTTGGTCACAGCAATGCAAAGTGTAAGTGTCAAGTATAAACCAGACATTGTGTTGGGAGGAAGATGATGCACTGAAGACAGAGGTCCTGCTGTAAGTGATACATAGTGACTTGAGCCAGACACAGAAAGAAAAACCAATTCATTCTGAGTTATGCAAAATGTCACCCAGGATCCTGCCTACCAGTGTGAATGCAAACAAGCCCCCAGCCCCTCCTCTACAGCATCAAATAGCCCTTATGCCTTTTTAGGACCAATCTATTTGGGTGGTACAGCTGCCACTCACATTCCATGAACTGATTGTATGCATCACTACCACCCCAAGGAAGGGTAATTTAGCCATGTCTGGTGAAATCTAAAACACTCAGGCTTTTCGCTGAGCCCTTCCACTCCAGCATTCAGGCTATGTAGATTTCCTTGCAAAATACAACAAGATATACACACGGTAATGTTCACCAGATACTGTCTCTAGGAACCAATCAGTGGAAACAGCCGAACTGCCAAAGATCAAACAAATCCTGATAATAACGAAGTACAGTGCCGCCACTGGGAAGAAAGGAACAGAACTTTATGCCAAAACACAAGAGCTCTGGAAAAAACAAGACAGAAAAAGCGAAGCCGCAGAGGAGGACGTTCCAAATGACGTCTGCAGGACAAATGTTTACCGCTGAGCACGCACGTTAGCGAAAATCCTAATGCAGCATGAACAAATCTTCTAGAAAGAATGAAAGAAGTAGTGAAGACTAGGTTGGGGGCAGGAGGGGATGGGGCACTTTGTACCTTTCTGGATCGTTTTAATTGTCTAACTGAGTGCATTTTTAACATCACCAAGGATTGCTGTGGCAATGGGCTCACAGGACACTTTCTGTTTTCTTCTGATACTTGTTCATATTTTTGAGAAATGAAACTGTACAAAACATATTATTTTCTAAAATCTATATCCCAATGCATGGATGGGCAAGGCATACCTAGATGTGTGACGTGTGCATGCGCTTTTATCACATCTTCTCCAGGACCTCTAAATGAGATTACTAAAAATGCTCTGGCTCCCATTGGCTCAGACCTGTGGTCAGACGATTCTACATGCATCATTAGCAACAGTACAGCCTCTTGGGATCCCTGTGATGCAGCTCTTGCTGACTTGAAACCAGATCCCAAATGATCAGGGCTCAGGCAGCACTGCCGCCCCCGCAACCTCTCACATCTACAGAGACCCTGCCCTGTAAGCCTGTACAAGGCCAGGTCACCCAGACCAAGGAGAGAGGCTGACAGCTAGCAAAGGTGACACTCTTGACCTCCCTGGGCCTGGATTGGAGGAGGGGGACAGGGACTGAGGAAGGAGCTGAAGACTGTCCCTGCTGCTGCATTGAGCAGAATGCCCAGTGGTGGAGAAGAGGCCACTCTGGGCCCAAAGAAAGGTTTAGTGAACCCAAGGTTTCTGTGTCCACCATGAACACAGGGAATACAGAAGGAAGGGTTCCATGCAAATGGTGTCACCCCTACAGGGAGGGAGGCCGCTGACCTGTGTGGCCTGGGCCAAGTCACCTGACTTCTCCAGGCTGACAGAGTTCTGGGAAGGAGATGAGCCACTGAGAGGCCAACAGGCCGATGCAATGGCAGCTCCAACATGAGACAAGAGCCCTAAGTGAAGTCATCAGAGGCTGCCACAGAGGTGGGGGCAGACAGGTCTCTCTGAGGAGATGGCTTTACGCTGTGACTGAATTTTCATGCCGTGGAACACATGTGGCTGGCCCATTGTGTGAGCCAGGGCCACAGCTGGGAACAGACAGCATGTTCAAGTTGTCATTGTTGTCAGGTGCTGTGGAGTCAGATCAAACTCATAGCAACCCTATGTACAACAGAACGAAATAATCCCCAACTCTGTGCCACACTCACCTCAATGCCAGTGCTTTTCTGCTATCCGTAGGGTTTCCAACGGCTGATTGTCTGGGGAGTGGACTGTCAAGTCCTTCTCCCAAGGTTACAGCACCTGGTGATCCCAGGCAGTCTCCCATCCAAGGATGAACCAGGCCCAACCCTGCCTAGCTTCCAAGATCTGACCAGATCGGACACCAGGGTGGTACGGCTTAAGGTATACTCAAGTTAGAATAAATTAATAAAGGGACTGTTAATCAAGGAGTAACCAGGAGAGCGATAGGAAATAATGCAGGACCCTGGGACCACTACCAGTGGGCTGCCCGCTCTGCCTCCATCCCTGAGCCTAAATACAAACAAAAGGGGCTAGCTCAGAGAAGCAGAGATCGTAGCCTGCGAAGCCAGTAGCCTATGGAGGGAACCAGGTCTACAGATGCCTTCCCCTCACTTCCCTCCTCCTACAACTTGCTGGCTCCCTTTTGCCCAAACCCATCCAGAAACAAGACTGGTGCTACAGTCTACACAGAGAAGCCTCCCAGAGCCCAGTACAAGATGAAGAAGAGCAGAGAGTGGGTCTTGAGGGGCTAGCAAATGTCATCCATCCACCCATCCACCCTTCTGCACATCTGAATCCCAAACTGGCATCTTACAGCTGGCCAGGACTACACATCCCACCAAAGATAAAGCCTCTTGCCCATGTTTTATGTGCATCTATTTATTCCTAAACGCTCAGTGATTTGTTGTAGACATACTTCTTCGTGTGAGAGGCTCTGGCTGTCTAGAGCTTTAGATGTTCAGGTAATCGATAATGCTGCAGCTCTGACTTCAAATTAAATAACTGCACACTTATTACCCATTACTGGAAGGCACACCAGGAGCCCCCCTCAAGAGTGTGCAGCCCCATAAACACACAGAGCCTTCCCTCTCCTCTCCGGCCCACTGGAACCCTCTGGCGGCTTGGCTCGGAGGTGTGATTTTCACCCAGCTTTCAGAAATCAACCCCCCTCTGCCCATCTAACCTAAATTGGGATGAAAAACGCCATGGTGCTGAAATTTACTCCGCTCCACTGAGCCCCTGGGGAAGAGGTAACATTTGGCTGTGGAATCAGGGAGCTGCCTCTCCTGTCACTGGCTCCTCCCAGTAGAGTGGGGACCCAGACTTGCAGCTCTGTGACTTATGGACCCTTTGCTCTTCCTTGAGCTGCAGAAACACGAAGGCGTGGCTAACAATGGGGAAGCCAGGCAGGCCGTCGAGAGGCAGGGGGACCTCATGCGGGGAACTAGTGTGGGTATCCTTTCTGCCTTCCACCTGGAAGGGCCAGGGAAGGACAGGGGTGCCTGAGCCAGAATTCCCTACAATGACACAGCACCTCCTTTTGCAAGGCTGCATCTCCAGGGATTCCTTTCGGGGATCAGAAAGCCATGAAATCTTCCAGACACCAAAACCCTCTACAGAGAGTCTGGAATCGTGAGCACCCATCTTCCTGGGAGGGAACTCACCGCCAGGCTAGCAGGGAGTGAAGGTGGATCAGAACCAGTCTATGGAAACTTGGACCTCACCCCTTGAGCCATCCACCCCCACTCAGCACCTCATAGCTGAAGACAAACAGCTGGCACAATTATTGCAATCACCCATGCAAAGTCAGGTTGGTTCCCAAAGTGGAAGTGGCAATCGGGGCCACCTGGTAGGGAAGACAGTTGTCCCCAGGAGGGGCAGAGCCGTTCTCTCCTGTCTCTTGGGGTAGTGGGTTGGTCACAAGAGAGCCATAATCAAAATCATTCTCTCCTTCACCATCCACCGAAAGAACAGGATGTTGGGTGGAACTTTTTAAATTCTCTAAAATTAGAGAGGGAAAATAAAGCAGGTATCATGTATCCACAGGAAAGGGAGAGATTCCTGAAGAGGACTCTATGGCTAAGGCATTTGGACAACTGCATACACCACCCACACACCCGTGTCTGGGAGGTTGAGAATTCATGTTACCATATTAAAGGCATTGATAAGTCCCACAGTGAGAAATCTAACCAGTTGGTTTTCCAAATTTGCCTGACTACAGAATCATTACCATGGCCTTTAAAAAAAAAATACAAACTTTTCCAGGAACCTAACTCTACGAACACCCTCTGCAGCTCATCTGGGCCACATGGCCCCAAGTCAGTGTCCCCAACCTAGTCTGTACTCTGAAATCAACTGGGGAACTTGGCAAAGACAGCATTAATGCATGGGACCTCCTCCATCCTGAAGTTCAGGTACAGATGGCTGCCAGCAGGTCACCTGGACTCTGGCCACATCCACCTTGAGGCCAAACCTAGCACCTGAGCAATGTTCTCCAAAACAGCTATCACTACAATCACCACCAGGAAATGGACATTTTGAGCGTGGTTTCTGGGTTGATGAGAAAGAGGAAAACGTATCTAACAGCGTAGAACTTCACAATAATCCCTCTACACATCTTCCTCCAAGATTTTTCTCTAAATGACGGTCACATTTCCTGAATTCTTCCATTCCCCAACCTGACAGCCTCTACCCCATTTGTTTTCTTTTTTCTTATTTTGGTGAGGTACTGGGTGTTGAGCCCAAGGCCCCGTGCACACCAGGCTAGTGCTCCACCGCGGAGTTGCACCTCAGTCCTTTCTCTTTGAATCTAAATTGTACAACTTTCTTGTTAGACAAAGAGCAGCATAATATTCTTACCCCAAATGCCCCCTAGAAACCTCATCCTCAACTCAGAAGTGTTTATCAAAGTGTTTTCCAAACCAATAGACACAGTGGCATTCATTAGGAAAAGCCCACCAGGCACAATCCTGGCCAGGTGGAGAGGTCAGCAGGTTGGGCAGAGGAGAAAGAGACTAAGAAAGGTTATCCGAGAGGGCTGCATGGAAGAGGTGAGGCACCGGGCATCCTGAGGAATGCTTCTGCGCTGACAGAGCAGGGGAAGCTAGGGGCTGAGGGATGAGTCTGCATGAACCCTAAGGCTGGGAAAAAGCAAGGGGAGGGCATGTACAGCAATCAATTAAAAGCTTCAACAGAGAAAATAATACCAAACATGTGGCTGGTCCTCACTGCATTGCAGATAGTGTTCCAAACACTTGTGTTCTCTCACTTGGCTTAAGGCACTCAGCCCCTGGTGAAGCATGGGCCATGGCACCTGTAAGTGGCAGAGCTGAACCCTGAACCCAGCTGCTGTCCTCCAAGTCCATTTGCTTTACACTGTACTGAAGAGTAAGGAGCTGGGTGACCCCAACAGAAACCAGGCCAAGGAAGCAAGTGGACCTGGGGTCTGGAGAAACCCAGAATCTCACATCTCAGATAGGAATTTGGACCGGCAGCAGTAGACTCACCTCCAAACACAAAAATGTGGACTTGCTGCCAGGTAAGGTGGCCACACCTGTCATCCCGGCCCTCAGGAGGCTGAGGCAGGAGGATAGCAAGCTCAAGCTCAACCTGGGCTACATAGTAAAATGATGACAAGAGAAAAAAGGAAGAAAAAAAAGAAAAGAAAAGAAAAGAGAAAAGAAGAGAAAAGCAGGACTTGAGGCCTCAGCCCAGACTCACAGAATCCAGTTCTGTACTGGTTTTCATTTATTTCTTAGTTGATGAGTAAAATTTGTCTGTTTATGGAGTACAACGTGATGCTGTAATGCACATAGACATTGTAGAATGGCTAAAGTGAGCTCTTCAACTTATTTATTATCTGATTCTACATTTTAGCAAGTGGAGGAGAGATTCCATACCCATTAAAATGTGAGGGGGGCTGGTCCAGAGGTTTGGGGTCAGAGACATTAATCTAACACCAGGCAGGAGCATTTGGAGCCAAGAAAGCAGGTGAGAGCATCGAGGAGCCTTTGGGTGTGAACCACCCATCAAAGCTACAGATGCCTGGCCGCAACCATCCTGATAGGAACAGAACCATTGAAGTTCAGAGCTGGATCCAAGTCCAGGCCCAGCTCACGGCTCCACCACTTATTCTAACACTTGGCCTTGGAACCTGCCAGACCACAGAGGGCTTCTCATTGAGGAGATAAAGTCTGTGTCTGGTGCTTAGCACAATGCCTGGTGTATATCAGACCTCCACAAATACCATCTGTTTCAAGGACTACATCAGAATTATAAGTCCATGGCCTTAAGTTGGCTCCAACGGGCTCAGGTCTGGCGCCTGAGAAGACGATGGAAGAAGGTGCAGAAAAATGCAAAGCACAGGTGAGCTACGCATCCTCCTCCCACCCAGACAGAATCCAAAGGCATCACTTCACTCTCGACTTTGAATGTTAGAGAAACAAGGACAAGTGAGAGGCCATCTCAGGTAGAATTAGTGACGGGGTGCCTGCCATCCAAATCAGCAGTGAAGGCAGAGGCAAACAGAACCACCTCTGCAGAGCAAAGAACAGAAACAGGAGGCAAAGCATTCTGTAAGGAATCATTTTTTAAATGACCAATCAGATGCCCTTGTGAGGGCAAATACAGTTGAGCAAAACTCTCCTGTTAAAAGACTGAGCTCCTCAGACTAAATGAATAAAAAATCCACCCAGAGCTAGGCATGGTGGCACATGCCCACAATCCTAGCACCTGGAAAGCTGAGGAGGAGGATTGTGAATCTGAGGCCAGCCTAAGCTACAGAGCAAGACTGTGTCTGAAAAAAGAAAACCCATCCAGTGGCTCCTTCCAACAGAGCTCTGCACCAGTAGGGAGTGAGAAAGAAAGAGCCCCAAAGAAAGAGAACAGCATCGATGACACAAGAAATCCAAAGACAAAGCACTAACCAAGCTCCAGATGGTCATTTTATATTATCAAAGGTTCACTCAACAACCCAGCAGAGGCCAATAAATAGCTTTCGTGAGTCACATGACACAGGCCCTAAATATATAAAGAACAAACTCTGACTCATGCCAAGGGAAGCTGAAAGGCACAGAGCAATGTGGGGAGACCCTCGTGGACCTTTCCCATAAAAAATAAAGGGCTCCAAGCTCCTGAATTGCAACGTTAACAAGATCTGTCATACAGAGAGCACTCTTAACAAATGTCCATGCAATGCTTTTAATTGCATATTAATGC
This sequence comes from Pedetes capensis, assembly GCA_007922755.1. Taxonomy (NCBI): domain Eukaryota; kingdom Metazoa; phylum Chordata; class Mammalia; order Rodentia; family Pedetidae; genus Pedetes; species Pedetes capensis. The sequence goes on along the minus strand of VMDO01009486.1, from coordinate 4,663 downwards.
ACAAGTTAAGCTTTGATGAAGTCCTCTCAGTAGGTTTTGTGAAGACGACATTCTCAGCCCACAGCATCATACAAATAGAAATGAATTCTTAAGAAATGATATTGCGACAAGTTCCTAATGCTTAGAAATCCATGAGTACTTTGACAGGTGCCATTGTCAGAGAATGAACCAAGCTGGAGCTAAGCCAATGGAGTAATGCCAAAGAAGTTCTTATTTGCTTTGGTATACTGTCCTAAACTCAGGAAGATGCAGCCAGCCGTGCCCACACATCCATCTATCCATCTGTCTGTCCATTCTTCTAGCTATCCATCCATCCATCTATCCTTTACTCATCCATCGAACCATTCATTCATCCAACTGTTCATCCATCCATCTGCTCAATTCATCCATCCATCAGTCCATCCATCCAGCTATCCATCTACCTACTCATCCATCCATTCTTTTAACCATCTACCCGCTGTCCAACCATCCACTCATCCATCCACCCACTCACCCATCTATTTGTCCATCTAGCTGTCCATTCCATCCATCTACCCTCCCAGTGTGCATTAAGTGCCTGTTCCCTACCCAGATGCTGAGGATTCAATGCAATACAAAGATAACATGCAAAACTAGCAATTTTATGGACCTCCACATGGAGGGGCTGGGGTTTAGCTCAGTTGATAGAATGCTGCTCTGCACTTTCTGAGAACCCCCAGGTTTGATCCCCAACACTGCAAAACCAGGAGAAGGACGTGGCACTCCACTCTCAAAACAATCCCAAAATAATCAGCCATTGAAAACCCTGTGAGGATCATGATAAGTCAGACCTCAACTCAATGACACCTAACAACAACAACAACAACAGCCTCATGTATAGAAGACAAAGTGATTAAAAATATAGGTATGAGTAGGAGCCGCAGGACATGACAAAGGGCCACAGGAGTCACTAAGGCCTCCATTTCTCACTCCACATACACTCACTGGGTCTCACTGGGTGTCACATGGGGAGCTATCAGAGTGAATGAGGCATGGAAACATCATTCTTCAGGAGCCCTGTTTGTGAGAGGAAAGCAAGTGAATAAGCCCGAGAAAAAGACCCTCACTTCAGAGCATGCCAAGTGCCATGAAGACAGCAAACCGGGTCACTGGAAGAGCAGGTTGGAGGCCAAAGTGTCCTCAGGAGAAGTGGCATTGGTCTGAGAGCCTCAGGGGGCCAGGGTGGTGGAAGAAGCAAGGAGACAAAGATGACTGGGGATGGGGGCGTGGCTGATCGTGACAGGGTGTGTGGAGGACATTCTCAGAGAAAGTGGAAGCCCCATGGGAGAGACAGAATCTGCCCGGGGACTCTGGGCAGGTGCCTCCATGTGGCTCTGCTGAGGCCCAATGACACCACAGCTTCCCTGGGGAGCTGGACCTCCTGTCAACCACAGGAACCTCTCCGAGGCACGCCACCTCCGAGGAGCATCAGATGGTAAAGTCTGCTCTAATTACACTGCTAATTATGAGCTGCTGCGGTGAGGAGATGAGGCTGGGACGCCGGCCCAGCCTCTCACACACCAAATCCACAAACAGCCAACAGAAGAAGGAAGACCTGGGCCACCCCAGAGCTCAGACAGCCCATAAAGAAGCCACTGAGAGGCCTGGGCTCCAGGGTCAAGGCGCCCCAAGCAGCACACCCTCAATTCTCCAGGTTCCCAAGGAGGCATGAGAAGGAGCAGCAAATCCACAGATTTGGGATTGCAGCCCGTGCTTCCTCCGGTGCCCCGGAAGCCCCACAACAGTTACTCATCTCTCTGAACTCGAGGCTTTCCAGCAGCTGAGGAGCTGACTGATCTCCTTCCTTTGCAGGAGCACTGGGAGGATTCCCTGAGATCGTCTTTGTAAGGCTCCAGGAATGATGGGTGCTCAGGGGATGCCAGGCCCCTCTCTGCCTTCCATTTCCTGGGCGGCCCGTGCCTCTTGGTTGGCACTGTGGGAGGGAGGGAGGCTGAAAGGAAGGGACTCACCACCCACACAGGTTATTATGCAACCCAGGGATGCTGGAAGGGAGGAAAGAGCCGTGATAATAAGATTCTCACCCTGTTTTCTGCATGACAGCAAATAACAGACACGGGAACAGCACCCATCAGGACTTGCCGAGCTACAGACAGAGGCCAGGTGATCAAAGGAATCCATGCAGAGCCATCGAGAAACAGCTGCCTGCTTTCATCTTTCAGGACGCCCCAGGGAGTCACGCACCAGCCCAAGACACACTTCTTTCTGTCCAGACGTCCCCGGGGGGTGGGGGGAGCAGACAGACCCCAAGGAGGACAGTAAATCTTCTCCCCAGTCCAGCTGTACCCTGCCCAGGCCTCTGTCCCTGCTCTGGGCTACGCTTTGGAAATACAGCCCTGCCAAGGAGATTTATCCATTTTGAAAGGTCAGAGAACAACTGTGGTTGGAATCACACCCGGAGCAGTGTGGGCACTGCCTGGCTCCCTCACACACTTTGCCGCACAGGAGAGGAGCCCAGAGCAGCCACCTCCAGGTGGTGCGCAGGTAGCCTGGGACTCTCCTGGTGGGGACCTATCGGCCAGTGCCAGCTTCACCACCGGTTTCTCCCTTGCACTGGAGAAACTGTCTGTCCCCAAGTTCCTGGGACGCCAGTGAGGCTGGTGACATGGATCCTCTCTGTCCAGCTTTGGGGAGCATCAAATGGAGGGCCCAGTGTGAGCGACCCACACAGCAGAGTCTGTGCTCGGCTCAGTGAGCGAAATGCCAAGAGACCAGGGAAGTAGGGAGAGGGGCAGACAGCAGTCACCTCGGCGTGGACCGCGGAGCTCCCATTCTGCCACATGCCAGCTCCTCAGCCCTGGGGAGAGGGAGGCACAGAACCTGCCTCCCCCCAGGAACTCCCCCTCCTCACCTCTGGCCAAGGGGCTCTGAGCATCGCCCCACGCTCGGGAGGGCCGTGTGAAACCAGGAAGGGGTTTTGAAACACCCTGTGGCTACTCTGGGATGGAAGGCGCTCTCGGACAGGGCCTGGGCACCATTCTTGGTACATCATAAGCCCCAACTTCCTCAGTCAGCCCTCAGCAGAGCCAGCGCCTCCCCAAATGCGCCCCGGCCTGAATCACCTTGTCCAACTGTCAGGTGCACGGGTGCCGGTCAATCCGGCCCTGGGCAGCACCTCCCCGCTGAGCAGAAAGACCCAGAAAAGCCCCCGCAGTACAAGCGCCAGGAGCACGGGCCCCAGCAGCAGCTGATGCCTCAGCCTTCTGCTCCCAGGTCCCCACACCCTGCAGGGACAATGGTGGGAACTTTGTCCTTCTAGCGCCTGTCCCCCGAGAAACCTGCTGGCGTCAGGCTCTGCAGAGAGCACAACAGCTCGGGCTGACCACAATAGAAGCAGACTCCTTCAGAGGACCAGCGATGCTGTGATGCTCTCTGGTCTCCAGCCCTAGTCTAGGGGCCAAGACAAAGCTAAGCAGCTACGCGGGAAGCTGAGCAAGGAAGCAGTGGCCTCCATCCTGCTCAGATCCAGTCTCCCGGGATCCCACAGCCTCCAGCTGTGCCTCTGATGAAGCAGCGATGTCAACACAGAGAGGACCAGGCCAAGCAGAGGCAGCTGCTTGGCAGCACATTGACAAGATGCACCCAGGTGGTAATGCTTCATTCGTTTTCATTGCTGTATAATGCTCTATTAGGCAATGGACCACAGGTTATTTTTTTCCTACACCCACTGACAGACACTAAGCTGTTTCTATCTTTCAGCTGTTGTGAACATGTGGGCCCATGTACCTGTTTGGGTATGTTTTCAGTTCTTAGGGGTACATACTTAGAGTTGGAAATCCTGGACCACACGGTCATTCTATGCTTAACTATGTTTAACTACTAGCCTGTTTTCTACATGAGAGAAGCCAGACACAAAAGGTCATCTATTCTATGATTCCACTTTTATGAATACCTGTTATTGTTGTTGTTCTTGTTGTTGTTGTTGTTGTTGTTGTTGTTAGGTGCTATTGAGTCTCATCCTACTCATAGTGACTCTAAGTACAGCAGAACAAAGCACTACCCAGCACTGTGCCATACACAGAATCTTCTTATGTTTGAGCCCATTGTTGCACTCACTGTGTTTCTTCTCATTTTGAGTCCTGCCACATCAGCAAAAGGAGGTCCTGAGGCCTTTACTCTTTTCCTATCATTAAAGTTGACTCTACTTTAAAGAGGCAACTCTTCCCCAGTGATTTCTTAAATGTCTTCCAGCCTGGGGGGGCTCATTTTCCAGCACTCTATCTGACAGTTTATCTCTGCTATTCATAGGGTTTTCAATGGTTGATTGTTTTAGGTTGGGCTGCCTGTTTCCTTCTCCCTAGTCTGTCTTAGTCTGGAAGCTCAGCTGAAACCTGTGCACCATGGGTGGCCCTGCTGGGATCTGAGATAGCAGTGGCATAGCTTTCAGCATCACAACAACACGCAAGCCCCCCACAGAACTACAAGCCGACAGAAATGGAACCCAAGGACATATAGAAAAATACTATATAGTAAAAGATAGAGAAGACTTGGATGGGAAACTTAGATAGGAAGGGGGGAGGGGGGAAACATAGAGGAGGGTAAGGGGTAACCTATATGAATAATGCTTATCAAATTGCATATATGAAAATTGTCACAATGAAAAGCATGTCAAAATGAATCACATTAT
>VMDO01009485.1:34542-77119 GCA_007922755.1 Pedetes capensis | reverse complement strand
CGATCCCGTCAGATCTCGGAAGCTAAGCAGGGTCGGGCCTGGTTAGTACCTGGATGGGAGACTGCCTGGGAACACCAGAAGCTGTAGGCTTGGGAGAAGGACCTGGCAACCCCCTCCCAAAAAATCTATCTGCCATTGAAAACCCTATGAACAGCAGAGAAGCACTGACAATAGTGTTTCCCCTGTTGTACAGAGGGTCACTATGAGTCGGATACCGACTCGACGGCACCTAACAACAACAACAAGCCTTCTTTCCAGTATTCTCTGCTTTCAGCTAATATCCACTTGACATCAACAATGATGTCCTTGATTCCAAGCCCTCTTCTGAATATTGCTTGATTTTTCTGGCAGCTCTGTCTATATACCACTGCAATAACTTTTGAATGATTTTTAGCAAAATTTTACTTGCGTGTTATATTAATGATATTGTTAAGTAGTTTCTATGTTTGTTTAGATTCCCTTTCTTGAGAATAGACATGAATGTGGATCTCTTCTAGTCAGCTGGCCAGGTAGCTATTTTCCAAATCTCTTGGCATAAGCAAGTGAGCACCTCTAGTGCTGCATATGTTTGTTGAAAAATCTCTATTGGTATTCCACCAATTCCTGGAGCCTTGTGTTTTTCTAGTTCCTTCAAGGGAGATTTTACTTCTTCCTTCAGTACTATTGGTTCTTAATCATATGCAGCCTCTTGAAATGGTTGGTCATCACCAATTCTTTTTTTGCATGATGACTCTGTATTCCTTCTATCTTCTTTTGATGTTTCCAATGTCATTTAATGTTTTCCCTATAGAATCCTTCACTATTGCCACTTGAGGCTTCAATTTAACTTCAATTCCTTAAGATTGAGAAAAACAAAGTGTGTTTTTCTCTTTTGGTTTTCTATCTCCAGCTCTTTACACGTGTCATTATAATATCTGATTTTGTCTTCTCAAGCTGCCCTTTGAAATCTTCTGTTTAGTTCCTTGACTTCATCATGTCTTCATTTTAAGTTTAGTTGGTCAACATTTAAGGGCAAGTTTCAGAGTCTCTTTTGACATGTAATTTGGTCTTTTCTTTTTTTCCTATCTTTTAACAAATTTTTGCTTTCCTCATGAAGAAAATTAGAATAAGTGTATGAGAGCCAAGATATGACCTTGAGTATATTCTACCTGAGTTCAGAGACCACCTAAAGAACAGGTTTAATGTGTTAGACACTAATGATCAAAGACCAGATGAGTTCTGGCATGACATCAAAGACATTATACATAAGGAAAGCAAAAGGTAGAACTCAACAGAAGGCAACAAATTCTACTAACCACACACTCCACAGAAAGATTTGCCACAAAATATCACAGGATCAATTCCTGAAGAGTCCCCACAGCTAGCCCATGAATGCTTCTAGCATTCCACATGCTGCTTCTTCCCCTGAAGCTGGCATCCTCTGTATGCCTCAAGTGATCATACTAAGCTTCTTCAGATTATGTAAATTCATCCAGACAGTTGGCTTGACTTTGCTATATTGGGAAAAGGCCCTTAACTTTGAACATTCCAGAGCATTGCCAAGATAAAATAAACAGAAGTTTCATATCACCCACCCTGGCTTTGCAGGATTAAGAAAATGCATACAATTCTAATACCCCCAAAGAAGGAATAAGAGGTATAGATCAGGTACATCCATAGAAAACCTTTGACATCCCCCAAATCTCTAGAAAGGCTGACTGGTAAAGGCCTTTCTTTCCTAAAACCAGTCAGTAAACGGCAGAAGATTTGTATGTTTCTTCAAATACTGAAACAACAATGCAAGATTTCAAGGGATAGAAACACCAACTACAAGAAAATAATTCAAAGAAACATAAAACTACCAAAGGCATGGAAATTTTTCCAGTAACAGACATACACACAAAAAATGGAGATCTCTGAATTCCCTGATAACAAATTCAAAATAATACTTTCAAGGAAGTTCAGTGAGCTATAAGTGAATACAATAAACAACTCAATGAAATCAGGAAAACAATACGTGAACAAAAGAAGTTCAAGTAAGAGATAAAAATCATTCAAAAGAACCAAACAGAACTTCTACAACCAAAGACTACAGTGAATTAAATGAAAAATACAATAGAAGCCATCACCAGAACTCTTAAGCAGAAGAAAGAATCTGTGAACTTGAAGACAGATAATTTGAAAATAGCTAGTCAAAGGAGAAAATAGAAAAAAAAAGAATGAAGATGAGTAATAAAAGCCTATCAGCTTTTAGGACATCCTTAAGTGAACCAGTATACAAATTATGGAGGTTCCAAGAGGAAAACAGGAAGAAAACAGTGGGAAGATAGAAATTGTGGCAACACTTACATCAGAAAAATAGACTTTAAAGTAGAATTCTGTAACAGGACCTAGAAGGTCATTATATAATGACAAAGAAGGACATAGCAATTATAGATGTGTAGGCATTCGACATTGGAACACCAAAATATACAAAGCAAATATTAACAGAACTAAAGGGAAATATAGACAATATGATATTGTTACTGAATTTTAATACCCTACATTGATTTTTAGATAGATCAACCAGATGTAAAATCAGTAAGGAAACAATAGATTTGAATAACACAACATACCTAAGAGATATGTACAGAACATTTTGTCCAATAGCAAAAGTATACAAATTCTTCTTAGGTGCACAGGGAGTATTCCCAGGATACGTCATATGTTGGGCCATAAAATAAGTCTTAACAACTTTAAGAAGATTGAAATCATATCAAATATCTTTTCTAGAAATCTGTAACAGAAAGAAAATTGGAAAATTCACAGATATGTGGAAACAACATACTTTTGCACAATGAGACAAAGAAGTCCAAGGAAAATTTTAAGTTTCTGAAACAAAGAAAATAGAAACACTACATAGCAAGAGTATGGGCTGTAGCCAAAGCAATTCAAAGAGTGAAGTGATGAACACCAATTTTAAGAAAAAAGAAAGATCTCAAATAAATAACCTAACTTTACGCTTCAAGGAAGTAAACAAAGGAAAAACTAAGCACAAAGTGATTAGAAGGAGGGAAGAAAAGTTAGAGAAAAAAATGAATTAGAGACTAGAAAAACAATTGATATAATCAACAAGCCAGGTGCAGTGGTATATCCCTGTAAATTCAGTGATCCTGGAGGTGGAGGCAGAAGGATCACAAGTTTGAGGCCAGAGGCAGCCTGCACAATTTAGCAAAATGCTGTGTCAGTATAAAAAAAAATAAAAAGAGGCTGATGGCATAGTTCAGTGCTAGAGCACTTGCCTGGCATGCGAAAGGCCCTAGGTTCAAGCCCAAACACAACAAACAAACAAAACAATTAGAGAAGACACAAGAAGTTGAAAATAGTTTGTTTATGATTTATAAGATTTAATATTGTCAAAATGTCTATATGCCTCAAAGATATCTACAGTTTCAAGTCAACTTCTATCGAAATCCCAATGACATTCTTCACACAAGTAGAAAAGACAATTTGGATGCCAGGGCACTGTGGTGCACAACTGTAATCTCAGCAACTTGGAAGGTTGAGGCAAGAGGATTTGAGTTCGAGGCCAGAGGCAGTCTGTGCAATTTAGCAAGATCCTGTCTCAAAAACTAAAAACAGTATCTGAGAGTTCAGGTCAGTGGTAGAGTACTTACCTAGCATTCACAAGGCTCTGGGCTCAACACCCCAATGCTGCAAGAGAAAGTGAAAAACAGAGGAGGGGGGAGAAGGAAAAAATAATCCTAAAATTTATATGTAAACAAAAATGGCCTTGAATAGCTAAAAAGAAAGACAAAGATGGAGGCATCACACTTCTTAATTTCAAAATATTTTACAAAGTGTCTATAGTCCAAGAAATATATACAGTACTGGAATAAAAACAGACATAGAACAGGGTAATAGGCTAGAAAGCCCAGAATCACATCCACATTTACAATCATCTGATCTTTGACAAGGGTTCCAGGAGTACACAATGAGGAAAGGATAATCTCTTCAGTAAATTATGTTGGAAAACCAAATATCTACATGCAAATGAATGACATTCAATGTTTATTTCACACCATATACAAAAATCAAATCAAAATGGATTAAGACTTAAATGTAAGACTTGAAACTGTAACACTCTGAAAGGAAAACCTAGGGGAAAGCTTCTGGGCATTGCTCTGGCTAATGATTTTTAGGATTTGACCTGCAAGAGCACAAGCAATAGAAACAAAAATAAATAATTGGGATTATATCAAACTGAAAAGTTTCTGCACAGCAAAGGAAACAATCAACATAGTGAAGTGACAGCCTACAGAATGTGAAAAAATAGTTGTAAACCATACATTGATAAGGACATAATACCTAAAACAAAGAACCAAAAAGTTCAACCACATAAAAATAACTTGTTTCAGAATGGGCAAAGGATCTGGCTAGATATTTCTCAAAAAAAAAAAAAAAAAAGACATACAAATGGACAACAGTTATATGAAAAAATTCTCCATATCACTAATCATCAGAGAAATGTAAATTAAAAGCATAATGAGATATTTCCTCACACCTATTAGAATGGTTGCTTTCAAAAAGACAAAAGATAACGTGTCAGTGAGTATATGAAAAAAATGAAACCATAGTACACTATTGTTGGTAAAGTAAATTGGCACCCTCACTATGGGAAGCAATATGGATTTTCTTCAAAATATTGAAAAATAGAACTACAATATGATCCAGTAATCTCACTTCTGGGTATGAAAAAGAAATGAAATCAGTACCCCAAAGAGATATGTACGTGCCCAGATTCATCACAGCATTATGAAAAAAAAAATATGAAAAAAAAACTAAGTATCCACTGGCAGATGAATAGGTAAATAAAATGCACTATCTATACACACATGCCTGCAGCCATAACACTGTGGCATTCGATCCTGTCAGATCTGAGAAGCTAAGTAGGGTTGGGCCTGGTTAGTACTTGGATGGGAGACCGCCTGGGAACATGAGGTACTGTAGCCTTGGGAGAAGGGCCTGGCAACCCACTCTCAATAAATAGTCAGCCATTGAAACCCTATGAATGGCAGAGAAGCAAGACAATAGTGTTTCATCTGTTGTATATAGGGGTGCTATGAGTCAGACACTGATTCAACAGCACCTAAAAACAAGAAGAACATACATACATAGCCTTTAAAAAAAAAGAAACTCTATGATTTGTGACAACATAGATAGAAATAAAGGACATTATGGTAAGTGAAATAAGCCAGACATAGAAAGACAAAGAGTATATGATCTCACTTATATGTGGAATTTAAAAATTCAAACTCAGAGAAGAAGTGAGGAGAACAGTGGCTTCCAGGGCACAGGGCATGGGGAAATGAGGAGATTTGATCAAATTTCAGTTACACAGCCTGAACAAGGCCTGGAGATGTACTCCACAATGAGTATAATTAATATCACTATAATAGATACTTGAAATTTGCTAAGAGAGATCTTAAGTGTTCTCAACATACACACACACACACACACACACACACACACACACACACACACAGAGAGAAAACTATATGACATGATGAATATGTTAACTAGTTTGATTGTAGTACTTGCTTCATAATGTAAATGTATATAAAATAACATGATATGCTTTAAATTTACATAATTTTATTTGCTAATTATACCACAATAAAGCTAAAAAAGTTATATATCTTGCTGAGCATAGTAGCACACACCTGTAATCCCAGGGACTCCAGAAGCAGAGGCAGGAGAATCACAAGTTCTGGGCCAGAGGCAAACTGTAACTTGGGGAGCCTCTGTCTCAAGATAAAAAAGGGGCTTAAGGTGCAGCTCAGTGGTGGAATGCTTAAAAAATATGCATGAGACTCTGGGTTCAGCCCCACAGTACCAAAAAGAAAAGAAAAGAAAAGAAAAAAGAAAAGAAAAAAAAAGAAAACAAATGTCACAATGATTCCTCTTCAGAACTTTTTGAAAAGTGAGACAAAGACAGATGTGAAATAATAGAATGTTCCTAAGACAAATACATTCTTAGAACATTGATTTTATCAGAACTACACAAAGTTCAACCCCATCTTTGAGCATATTTTCAGTCCTCTTAAGCTGTTTCTTCAGTTGGTACAGTTTTCCCATAAACTCCTAGCTGCTTTAGGCCAGCTAACCCTACATAGAGAACTAGTTGCTCATTTTCTTTTCTTTATTGCCCAATAATAGTTTCATATATCATGGTGAGGAAGCCATAGTTTTTCACTGAAGGTTCAAGCAAGAGTTGTTATGCATAGGATGCTGTTCAAAATATTAACATGCAAGTCTCAGCACTAACAACTCCGAACAGAGGTAGTAAATGTGAGTAAAAGGATGTGCCTGAAGATTTCAGTGGGATTTTGGAACTTTATGTAAGGAATTGATGCCCATCATGTCCATTAAAATGTTATATTTTCTCTGTTATGTCATCATATTTTTGCATTTCTAACTCTAACTTACAGGTTTTAAACTTTCTGAAGATGTAATTATTTGAATATAATGTTGGCATTGTTGCTAAATTTGTAATGGAAACAATTTCATCATTTTATAAAAATATTTCAAACTAAATAATGAATTTGAGAATTTTTGACATAAAATTTTTCAGATGTTTTGCTCTTCTCCTCTGTAAAAAACTGCCACTTCCCCCTTCCATGGCACCCTCTCTAGTGCCCCCAAGTACCTTTCAAACAGTCATGTTACTCCTATGAACCATTGTGCCAACTGCCTATTGTCACAACCCAAAATCCCAATTTTCTAAAACATAAAATAAAAAATTATGCTTCAAGAAAAACTAGTATGGTGGTAAAATTAAACAGGGATAGCAAAATGCTCTAGGTTTATAACCCAAACCATTGATTTAGCCCTAGAAATTCACAGCCTCACTGGAAAATTCTCACCCTTATTCCTTCTTCTACATAACTCAACTTTAGACTCTGGAGATCTTTGATAAGAGCAACTTTACTGATTTTAAGAGGGAGCACAGATGCAACAATTAACAGCCAGACACTCGGGGTATGAAATCAATTCTGCTATGTACTTATACAAATGTCTAATCCAAATATGACTAAATCCTCTTATCTATAAAATAGAGATAATTGTAAATATTTACCTTAGACAGACGGTAAATATTGTGTTAAATTGGTACATCAATAATTCTTGTACTATATTGGAGAAATTAAGTTTACCAAACCCAGAAATGGTAACAAGATACTAAAAGGCTCTAGTTTATGAACATGGATAAGGGAATGATATTATCTAATTTGAATAATTTTAATTACTTTATTGCAAGCCTATTAATTTGACTGCAGTAATTCTCCAGCTTTCACTGAAGGCCTGTAAAGCACCAATAATGTTCTATTAAGAATGGGCCAAGAGTGTGTGTGTGTATGTGTGTGTATGTGTGTGTGTGTGTTTGTCTGTCTGAGAGAGAGAGAGAGAGAACGTCTGTCTATGTTGGGGTGTCTAGTGGGGGGGTGTCTAATAATAGTGCATAATAAGAAAGTCCAGTTCTCAGAAAGCAAACAGAATTGGGAAACCAATATACATAAGGCGTTTGAAAACTAGATAAAATATGGTGATTCCTATGACAAGGAACTGGAGCTTGAAAAGAAAAAGAGTCTTCCTACTTGACCTCAGAGAAGTTTCTGTATGGCAATGGCATAGAGTATGAAAAGAATAAGGAAATCTACTGTAGAAGCAAGTTTCCAATTACTTTGTTGTGAGCCATAAATGGTACACTAAGACACTGTACTTGTCAATGTGGAGAATAAAAAAAAGTTGATATAGAGCAAACAATATCCCAGGCTAGAAAGATCAAGGCAATATTTACTACATTCTGTGACTTTAGAAGAACAATTGATGCTAATCAGTTTAAATCCCCTAGTTTTACTCATTTATTCCCAATGAGTCAAGTACTTAGGGATATACTGGAACCAGATTAGTACTTTACCTTTAGTGAATAAATAGGTACTAAGGACAGATTTGCCTGTAGCTGTACCACTGTGGCATCGGATCCTGTCAGGTCTCGGAAATTAAGCAGGGCTGGGCCTGGTTAGTACTTGAATGGGAGATTGCCTGGAAACACCAGGTGGTGTAGGCTTGGGAGAAGGATCTGGCAACCCGCTCCCAAAAGCAATCAGCCATTGAAAACCCTATGAATAGCAGAGAAGCACTAACAATCCCATTTCGCCCATTGTACATAGGGTCACTAAGAATCGGACACCTAATCGACAGCACCTAACAACAACAACCAAGGAGATATTTACAAAGTTAACACCAAAATCTATATTGAGAACCCAGAAAGGGTCTAACAAATATTTTTTCAATATGGTATTAACATATCAAATTGTTCAATTAGCAATCATAACTGTCACAAGAGTTATCTACCTTAGAATAATCTAGTTAGATATTGAGAATATATTTAAAATATAGTTAAATATTATCTACTTTGTTATCTAGAAAAAACGTTTAGGATGAAATGTTTCTAAGGATCTCTGAATAATCAGAAAATCTTTCCCCTTCATACATTGCTAAACAAAAATAAAACGTAATCACTGATCATTGTTAACATTAGCTATGCAAGATTAGTCCTCATACATAAATTGGAAGCTAGATATTAACTAGTTCTGAGTTAAGCTTTGCTATTCTATATATCTATGGACATTATTGTTTTAATTAAAGATACAGCCATAGTCAATATCAATAAGTGGCCTTGGGATCTACATGAACTACCAATTACCAGGATTTAGTATATATTGTTGTTGTTGTTGTTGTTAGGTGCCGTCGAGTCGGTATCCGACTCATAGCGACCCTCTGTACAACAGGGGAAACACTATTGTCAGTGCTTCTCTGCTGTTCATAGGGTTTTCAATGGCAGATTGATTTTTTGGGGGAGGGGGTTGCCAGGTCCTTCTCCCAAGTCTACAGCTTCTGGTGTTCCCTGGCGGTCTCCCATCCAGGTACTAACCAGGCCCGACCCTGCTTAGCTTCCAAGATCTGACAGGATCGGATGCCACAGGGCTACAGCTGCAGGCCTTAGTATATATTAGATACCACTAATATTGGTATTAAAAGAGGAAAGAAAATTGCTTTCATATTCAGGGCACATGACTGTGAATAATCTATTTTTACTTGTTTAAGATGGTGCCTGCCAACAATCTATTCAGAAATACCCATTAAAGTTATAAAGCAAGAATTTATCTTAGTTTATTAATGGAAAGTTAATGAGTCAAAAGCTTGTCTCTGTCTCTCTCTCACTGTTTTCCTATTTCATTACAGATACACATCTTTTTTTTTTTCATTTTCTTGGAAAAAATGTTTAGTAACTGTTCCAATTTATTTCATGTAAGCCAAGGATTAACACTTAGAAATGTACTTGTAAAATGACCAGTTAGTGGGCATGGGGCCACAACTGGACTGGAGAACATTTGGATGCAGCCTGCAGAGAGGTTTTATCAAATAACAAATATGTGCACCAGCCAAATAGTCCATCCGGAGTTTAATTTGTTCAGCACTGTATAAAACCAGTTTGACTCAAAAGAATCTACAACATCTTGCTTACATATGTGAATGATATACTGGCAAGTGGATTATTGATAAACTGGGCATAACTTGATAAAAACATTTAGCCAAAGAAATGAAGGACAGAGAAGAGAATCAGAATTTGTATCTAAAGAAATACTAAATTTTTAAAAACAATTTGCATTTTGACTATTTTAAAATATGGGACAATGTGACATTAAATATAATGAATAGTTGCATATTTCTGATTAATTGCATATAAAATATTTTATCAAATTATTTAAAAATTATCTCCAGTATGAAAGCCAAAGCTGTAATCTATTATAATCTATCACTTCCTGAAATTACTTTTGACTAGGTTTCAAGACAATCAGCTGGCATGGGACCTGATGCTGGGAGTATATTTTCCAAAATAACAGACAAATAACAGCCTCAACCATCTTGCCCAGGACTGTTGCCTGGACCTGTCAGATGAACCCCTCTGCACCTTGACGGCTAGGTCCTTGTGTAATATAAGCACAAGAATTTTCGTGCTTCTGGCATGCTTTACTGTCTTCCGTTTTCTATAGTATGTGAACAAAAATGGTCTCTACTTGGAAACATTACTTGATTCCCAATTCACCAGAGCATAAGAGAAACTGAATAGTTTGAAAATGGTTTTATATTATTTTGACATATTAGTTTTCAACCTTGTCATACTCCAATCCCCATCTTTATAGCAAATATTTTATGAGACATCTTTATTCTCAAATACATTCACAGATAAACTCCCTGCACAGACTATTTCAAAGAAATTAATATAATACACTATATGTATTGTAAAGGAAAAATATGTAAATGCCCCTAATCAAGACTAGAATAGGTGGGATTAATGAAGTAGTTAGGCATGTGCATCTGTGCAGAGGAGGACTCACCATAGACTCATGGTCAGTGTGGCAGGTTCAAAGGCAGACTGACTTAAGTGACAGTGTTGTGGATTCAAATGCTACAAGCTGTATTTTTGCGCTGGGATGTTATTTTCCACAACAGTAAATGACTCCTGGAAAAAACAAAAATGAATAAACAAACAAAAATCCATGAACAAAGTACTCTTTCCTCCTTTTACAGAATACCTCCATTCCTGAGGAATTTAGTACACAAAGTATGAACAAAATACAGTGAATGTTTAAAGAAAAAAATTATTACAGTGAAAGACATATTGCCATTAATCCTCCTCAAAGTATTCTCCCTGGCTTTGAACACAGTTATCATTTTTGCCACTTTCTGAAGATGTTCTGGATGTCCTCTTTGTAATAATTTTTTTATTTAAATATTCATCATATTTTTATCACACCTCATATACTAAAACTGTTATGATCTTCTATGTAATGAAATTAGTTATAATTTCTGTAATTATATTCAGGTTTTTCTCACTATGATGCATATGGGAAAGGCAGGCTGAGTAATGTCCATTGAAGGGTGTCTGGCATCCCTGGTACCTGCCCACTAAATGCCAGTTGCATCCCTTCTATGTTTATAGCAAGTAAAACTATCTCCAGAGATTCAGACAACAGCCCCCAAGGAACAATAGCCACACTGTTGAGAGCCATTCCTGGTTCTCAGCATGACATGTGATTCCCCCTCCACTTTCTCCTGCCCTGTTACTGACATGACTTAGAGGACACCCACTCTTACTCCCTGCCTATCAGAATGAGCACACTGTTGGTGAACTGTGCTTTTCCTTTCCAAGTGCGCTTGGACAAAGAGTACTTCTTGCTCTGTACACTTATCTTCTAACCCCTCCTTGTCTTTTTATAAATAATTTCTGCCAAGTCTGACTTGCAGAATAGTGAAAAAACTTCACCCCAAAAGATTTAAAATAAAAAAATTGTTCTCACAAATATGAGAAGAAAAATGTAAAGTTTCACAAAATCAGAAAGTACTGATAGTCAAGGGCTTTTTTTTAGTGTATCTATTATAAAGACTTTCAGAGGTAAAGATGCATCAGATTAATTGTTGAGGCAATCTTTCATCTTATTATCACCTACTCCAAAATAACTTCCATTAATTGATATTTATGAAATGTTTAGAACTGTTTCTGGCACGTTGTAAGTTTTATATAATCTTTCCTAGTTAATTAAGTACTTTCAAAGTTATTCTAAAATTTGAATCTAATTATAGTTATTCCTTGGTGAAAATCTTCTGTAGATTTTTATTTTAAGTTCAAAATTTTTAAGTCAAATATAGGGATAGAACAGGCTGGGATTTAGCTCAGTTGGTGCACACCTTTCTGCAGTCTTTGAGGTCTGAGGTTTGATTCCCAGCACCACAAAAATGGGACAAGGATGTGGCAATCCACTCCCAAGGCAATCCCAAAACAATCAGCCATTGAAAACCATATGAGGGTTGCTATGAGTCAGACACAACTCCACAGCCTAAGGACAGCAACAACAGAGATAGAGAATAAAATAGTGATTACCAATGGCACAGGGTATGTGGGAGAGGGAGAAAGTAGGCAAAAGGACACAGAGTAGTAGATATATAGGATGAACAAGCAGAAAGAGCTCACATACAACATGAAGACTATAGGTAATAATATGCAAGATTTTTGCCAGATAACATTTTGCTCAATAAGGAACCACATATATGATGCTAGTCCCATAAGATTATAAGTGGAGCTAAAAATTTCCTATCACCTAGTATTTTTATTTTGCCTTTTCTTTATTTATATATGTTTAGGTACACAAATGTTGCTGTTAAGTAGCATAGAGTCAGTGTCCAATTTAGGAATGTGTTACAGGGTCCTTCTCCCAAGCCTACAGGATCTGGTGTTCCCAGGCAGTCTCCCATCCAAGTAGTAACCAGGCTTGACCCTACTTAGCTTCCAACATGTGATGGGATTGGGTGCCACAGTGGTATGGCTGCAGGTAGGTACACAAATACTGTTGTGTTAATTGCCTATGGTATTCAGTATAGTAATATACAGTTGAGGTTTGTAGCATAGGAGCAATAGGCTATGCCACATACCCTAGGTATGTAGTAGACCATACTATCTAAGTTTGCAGAGGTATGCTCCATGATGGTCATCCAGCAACAATATAGGCTAATAAGGCATCTCTTAGAACTCCATCATTAAGTAATGCTATGGAAGAAATAAAAGCACCACTGCACTGGCTAGAAACTGAGGACTGCCTCATCCTCACCCAAGTATCTCTTTACCAGTGTCTTAGGCAGTTCCACAGAACTCCTCATCACAGGAAGGCACTGTGATCCATGACAAGCTTTTGGCATGGCCCTAATCAGTCTCTATGCCTGGTCCCAGAACCCCTTCCTCACGTAGACACTGTCACACTGCAGCACCCAACCATACCCTGCCAAGGAAGTTCACTAACTGCCTCAAAACGTCTCCTGCTGCTGTTCATTTGTTTTCACTGCTCTCTCTCCTGAAACCCTCGTCACCAGTCACATAGGTAAGCACCTGCCCATCTTTGCTTCTCTCTGGGGTGTTTTCCTTCCAATGATTAGACAGCCAATGTTCCATCCCACTGTGCTCTGACAAATTCCACCACAGGTTTCATCATGGCAGCCAGTTTTGGCTAATAGTTTGCAAAGGCTTATCTTCTAAACCCTTTCCCACTCTAACGTATGTTGTCCATGTGCTAATCCTATCAGGATTGGTAGCAATAGTGTCTTCATGTTATAGATAAGGAAATTGGGGTCCCAGAAAGCTAAACAACCTTCCCAAGTTTGTTCATGATCAGGAAGTAGAAGCAGTGCAATTTGAATTTAGGTAGTCTGCATGATAAGATGACTGTGAGATTCCTTTTTAAACGTTTATTTTAACTCTTTCTACACTGGGAGCTGGAGTTTAGCTCAGTTGATGGTGCAATGCTCTGCACTTTCTGAGGACCAAGGTTTTATCCCCAGCACTACAAAAATGGGAGAAGGATATAGCAGTCCACTCCTGAAAACAATTCCAAAAGAATCAGCCATTGAAAATGAGGATGCTATGAGTTGGACCGGACTTGACGGCACCTACCAACAACAACAACCTTCTACACCCTGACTTCCTCGAAGCACCAGTCACATCTTCATCTTCCTATACTCAGGACTAAGTAGTTCTCAAGAAATACTGTTGAAAGAATCAAGATCAGTACTTTCTTCATGGGTTCAATCCAGTGAGGAACTTTAACAAAAAATTCCTAACATGTCTATTGACTTTCCTGTAACAATTTATTGTTTTCCAATTTTGATGACTTTCTTCTTAATTGATAAAACTTAGCACACTAGATCACAGTACATAAGGTTGGAGCTCAAATGATAACAGAAACTGAAAATATTTAAAAGTAGCCAGGTGTGGTGGCACACACCTGTAATCCCAGTGATTTGGAAGGCAGAAACTGCAGGACCAAAAGTTCTAAGCCAGAGGCAGCCTGCATAAGTTAACAAGACCATCTCTCAAAACAAAAAGTAAAAAATGGGCTGTGGTGTGGCTCAGTGGTAAAGCATACACAATGGTAGAGTGGTGGCGTGGTATTCCAAGCTGGACTCAAACTTGCAGTCCTCATGCTTCAATCTCCCAAGTACTGGTATTACAGACGTGTACCAACATGCCTGATGCCTGGCTCCTATAAAATATCTTAAAATAAGGAACAAATATATTTCTATTTGTTTTTTCCAATGACTTATTTATTAATTGTCTGTGATTACAGATTTTCTAATCTTTTTATCCCTCATGTGTCTGTGGGCTTGTTGTGTTGTCTGTGGACTTGTATGTTGCTGTGATGCTGGAAGCTATGCCACCAGTATCTCAGATACCAGCAGGGACACCCATGGTGGGCAGGTTTCAATTGAACCTTCAGACTAAGACAGATTAGGGAGAAAGACCTGCCAGCCTACTCCTGAAACAATTAGCCTTTGAAAATCCTGAGACTAACAGAGAAGTACTGTCAAATATAGTACCAGAAAATGAGCCCCCCAGGCTGGAAGACATTCAAGAAATGATTGGGGAAGAGTTGCATCCACAAAATAGAGTCGACCTCAATGACAGGAATGGAGTAAATCCCTGGGGAACTCCTTTTGCTGATGTAACATGACTCAAAATGAGAAGAAACACAGTGGCTGCAATAATGGGCTCAAATATTAAAAAGATCATGTGCATGGCACAGTGTCAGGGAGTGTTTCTTTCTGTTATACACAGGGTTGCTATGAGTGGTATTTGACTCGATAGCACCCAACAACAACAAAGAGTACCAGAGTGTTTTCAGGTCCTCCTATTTCATTTAAGCACTATCTGTGCCACAAACGAGAAGTGGAAGTAGCAGAAATCCATCTTGATTCAACATGTGAGTTGGTGATGTGACATGACTCAAAATGAGAAGAAACACAGTGGCTGCACCAGTGAGCTCAAACATAAAAAGATCATGTATATGGCACAGCGTCAGGGAGTATTTCATTCAGTTGTACATACGGTCGCTGTAAGTTGATCTGACTTGACAACACCCAACAACAAATCTCTTTATGGCTATTCTTTCTACCTACCCACTCATACCAATTACATTCCTTTCCCCCAGCATATCTTCTTAACTCAGAACATTGTAAGAGTCTCTAGTATTTTCCAAGATTTCGAGATTTTAAAGCTGCCAGTGGTTAAAATTGTGAGTCTCAATATCTGCTATCTCTAGCCCAGTCTTTTTCTAGCTGTATGGTACTGAGAATTAATTATCATCTCAGATCATCAAGTTTTTAATCTGAAAAAGTGAATTAAAATTGTCTCTACCTCAATGTCTGGCTCATCGTATATATTCAATAAATATTAGGTTTTTTAAATTTCATGCTTATCCTAGAGGCAGAGGCTGTTTCTTTTAATAAATAAATATCTCAACTTTGTTAGTTATGAAAGTGAGCATCTTCTGCCAATGCCATTGTATCAAGGAGCATATATTTTCATTTCTTAGTTTCCTTCACTGACAGAATGTGTAATCAGATATTGGCCAATCTATTTCACAAATATGTGAGTGAGTTCTTTCTACTTAATAAACCATATTGATGCCTCAGTTACTTTTTTCTTTCATTACTTTTTGGTGAAACCTTAGAACTTGGCATTTTTTAAATGCTAAGTACCTTCTTTACTCAGTTTGATAATTCATACCAAACATATACTTTTGATGTAGGATTAGTTCTACATAAATATTTTGTGAATGGAAAATATCATGTAAAAAGTTAAACCATTGTTTTAGGTGCAGAGAAGAGATTTATAAATATGCATCAATGATTTAGAATCACCATATTGCCAAAAGCCCAGGACAAGGACATTTCTGTTTTTACAGTTCAGGAAGATGATATGTAAAAAGTTACTAACAACTGAATCAGTTAGGATTTTTTTTTTAAATCCAGCAGTAAAGATTTCAAATGGAGGGGTGGGGTAATAGAGAAGATAGTAATTTGTATGCACTTACAAGCATCCACCAAGATCTGTTAGTGGTTGCATGAAAGGGTGACATGGCACCCTTTCTAATGACCAAGGAACTAAATAACCAAGCTCCAAAGCATTTGACACTGGGTAAGGACTTTCTTTAAAAGGGTAGGGGGCATTAAAAAACTATTTCACCCACTTTTTTCCTCTGTTTTTATGTAGTCCAACTGTTTCTCCAATGTTTTTTTAAGATCACATATTGTGAAGGAGCTAGATACTTGTGATTCATATAGATTTTAGTGAATAAAATAGATCTCTCATGAATTTAAGGGATTTTCCTCAACCAAGGCCACAGAAAATGTCAGAGCAGGGCTAGAAGGAGAAATTAGAAACATTTCATATCCTCCCCAATTACTGATGCAGCATTTACTTCTTTCAAAGAACTGAAAGGGTTAAGAAATTTTTTCTCATTATACTTCTGACAAAATAAAACGAAATATAATGCAAAGTAAGTTGCACATATTTGCAGAAAACTGATCTAATATAAATAGAAATAAATTACTCTTTTGATTCTTTTTGTATGTATTTTTCCAGTCATGTATAAACTTCTACAGCTAAGTAATTCATTTATCTATTTTATAATTGCAAGGTTGTTATAATTGCTATCATTGTTTAACCAGAAGGCATAAAACATGACAAGAAAGGCTATCACAAGGAGCCCTTCATAACCAGAAAGGAAACCAGGAAAGGGACCGAATGATAACGAGAAGAGGTCCTGTCCACTGCACAGCTTGTGAGATAGCCACATGATGTACAAATACTAACACCTATCACAATATTTTGTTTTCAAAGAGTGAAGTTGCAACTATCAGATATATTTTTTCCATCTATCCTTTAAATCAGCATTTTTATGCAGGATAAGGCAGAGAGAGAAAATCAAATAAATTTTTCCCTTTCTGTTTCTATGACCCCCTGGTCTGTGAAATGGCCTCCACTGTGAAATACCTCCCTTGGCAGCCCATGAGGCTCTTACCTCATTCCTATGACACTCTTCCTCAAGAATAATGTTGACAGAAATGGGCAAGGATATGGGTAGAACCAAGAGGTTCAAGTTTCAGCCCATCTTCCAAGCTCTAACTTTTCCACAGTGTGATCTTGAGCATGTTAGTTAATAATTCTGAGCCTCCTTTTATTATTATGTAAAGATAATTGTATGTCGTATATTTACCATAAGGATTAAATACACGAGTATCTGTGAAAGGCTTGGCACGGAGCTAAAGTTTCACTACCTGGTGTTCTGAACCATTCAATAATTCTTTTTATTTGACCATTGAAGTTTCTTTCTTAGTTTCACCAAGTGCCATGGGAATAATTGATTTGCACTGAAATAGATCAATAATGATATTTGCTGGGCTTATATTAAAATAACTGTTGGACATAACTTTATTAATCAAAAGTCATGGAGAAAATAGAGGTGAGCAGCAAAGAAACAAAGGGAAATTTTAAGAAGAAATGGGCAATAGGTATCAATGAAAGAGTAAAACAAGCACTTAATCAAAATAAAGCTGAATTGGAATCCTTACATTGGACAAACTGCCAGGATTCTAGCCTGGTTCTGCCCTGGTGAGCCACAGACCTCACACATCAACTGACTTGTGTGAGTCTGGGTCTCCTCCTTAATAAGATAGAGGTTATATGAAATCATCTTCCAGGTCCTATTCAAATATTCTGAGATTATCTTAAATTGGGAAAATGTTAGCAATAAAGTCTTGAAAGAAAATCCTAAACTATGAAACTTCCTATTCCTTTTTTGAAAGTTCTTTTAAGCAAATACAGCTGCTTTCCTTACAAATAGTAGTACTTTTACTCTTTACCCCCAAAGGTTTCACAAAATTCAACCTGAAAGACCACAGGCAAACCCAGGTCATTTCTCCAAAGTCAAACTGATAGCTGCTGTTAACCAGAAAAAACATCTGGAAAGCCATCTGCTCCAGTTCACACAGGGGCTCTCAGAATCAAACTGTTCCCTGCTATGACATACAGTGTCCTAGATAACTGCATGACTGACTGCAGCACCTTGCATTTAGATTTTCCAGAGGACAGAGGGCATCTGATTTCAGTGGGGGGTTAGAGATGACCTTGTTTCAAAGCAAAGGCATGCAGAAAGTGTTCTCTGGAAGTTATTTTAAGCTAGAAAATGCTACTTCCAATCAGAACTACAATTAACATTAATCCATTTGTCAACTCTAAAATCATATAGGGAGAGCCTACTATGTGCAAGTCCCTGGAGCAATATGAGAACTTGGATCCTACATCTGGGGTTCTCATACCACAGGGCAAGAGACTGCCACAAAAGTCTTCAATTGTCACCCATCGTGAAGAGGCCCAAAGCAGAGGGACAAGCCTTAAATCCAGTGATGCACAAATTCTTTGTCAGCAGAGCACTTTTTTTCAGAACAGTGAAAAATTATCCTGAGCTAGTTTTTTTGTTGCATCTTATATTGAACCACTTCTGTGAAGTGATCTTATTAAGGCAGAACATATTGAATGAGTTTCATATTCCCATAATTCCCAAATAATGAATTTTTACTTAAAACAGTTGCCATAGCTGTTTTTGCTCCTTGCCTTTTTTGTGTAATTGGAAACCAAATCCTTTAATTTCCTCTTGGGGCTGTATGACTCCCTTCTCCTCATCCTGTTACTATCGCCTTCCTTTCTATTCTCTTTATCTTGTTTAGACTGTTGCACAATTTCTGTCTCTACTCTTGGCTAGCTCTGGTTTATTGTCCTTTTTATTACCTGATATTTCACTTAGGACATTTTGATCCCAAGGAATAAGCTTTTACAAAAAGATAAAATAAGTAAAATATTAAATTTTTGACTAACTAAATTAACCTGAGAATAACCAGAGGAGCTTCTTAAATGTATCAGTTTTTTTGTTTGTTCATTTTTGTTCTGTTTTTTGTTTTGTTTTGTTTGTTGTTATTGTTGTTTTTGCGGTATTGTGGGTGGAACCCAGGGCCTCCCGCTTGCATGCTCTGCAAGTGCTGGACCACTGAGCTGCACCCTCAGCCCATTCTTTTTACTTTTTGAGACAGGGTCTCTCACTAAGTTATACAGACTGCCTCTGGTCTCAAACTTGAGATCCTCCTGCCTCCGCCTCCCAAGCCGCTGAGATTATAGGCGTGCACCACCACACCCGGTGCAAATGTGTCGGTTTTCAAAGCCAAGCCCTCCTGCGATTCTGATTCTGCTGAGTGCTTCTGGGCTGTATCACCTAAGGGATGCCTCCCAGCATGGCCCAGGTGCTTTAGTTCCTGATGTCATTCTTTCCTGGCATCTCTTCCACTTCTAACCCTCTCCCTTGTCTCTCTCTCTCACCTCTGGCCGCAAACTCCTTGCAGATGGAAATCTATGTGCTTAGCATGAGCAAAGTACTTGGCAAGTGGATGGCTCTCCATAATTACTGTTAAATGAAGGATGGAGGCACTGCTCAAAGATATTCTGTCTATTTTGACAAAACTAGAAACTCATGCCAGGTGTCTTGGTGCATACCTCTAATGACAGTGACTCAGGAGGCTAAAGCAGGAGGATCTCAAGTTCAAGGCCAGAGGCAGTCTGCATAACTTAGACACTGATTCAAAATTAAAAAATGAAAAATAGACTGGGAGTAAAGCTCAGTGGTGAAGCACTTACAAAGGATGTGTGAGACTCAGTGTTCAACCCCTAAGTACCAGGAAAAACAATACCCTAGAAACACAGGGTTTTAACAACTATCTGAAATGAATGCATCAATTGTTCAAAGATTGAAAGAAAACATACAGTGCATTCAGTTTTAGTTCTGACTAGCATCTATTTCTGATTATCCTTAGGGGAGGAAATTCTAATTTATGTCTATTATGACTATTGTGAAGATGATTCATAAACATGTAGATTTTTAGAAAAACAATTCACTTGCTTTTAATTTTCAGAGTTGTTAATTTACAAAGGCACAGATTCCTTAAATGCTTAAAGCAGTTAGAGGAAGAATTGAATCACGTTGCTCATTTGTAACAGTATATTAGTATTGTCAGGCACAGTGCTGCCTTAATGTCTTTACTTTAAATGATATAGTGGCACCAAGCACTTTCCAAGAAAGGGATGAGATGATCAAAATGATTGTGAAGCTAGCTTTCTTCAAAGGTCATAAGTGCTGTTCCCCTCTAGTTCCACCCAATGGAATCTCTCCATAACTGCCTTTGGCAGGGTATTGGATTGATTATGAAGTGACAGCCCAGATAAAAACACATCCAAGGTGATCCAATCACTGAAGTACCATGTGTGATTCCTCATGGAGACCAATTATGTCTACAAATTTCATAAATTTTTCTATTGTTCCTCAAAAGAACATAGAAGAATAAGCATGTCTGTTGCCTTGGTTTTGTGTTTTGGTCCTGGATGAGAAGATACGCAAACACATCCAAATGGACTTATATGGTCCTCTGTCTACTTGCAACCCTTTCCTTCTTCACTCAGCTCTCTTTGAAGCCACATTAATCAGAAAGCCCCTCTGTCTGCTTCTCCATGGATTACCTGCCACCTCCCTGTGCTCCCAACTGCCCATCTTTGTCCTAGCTCCTAACACAGTGTATTGAAATTGCAGGTTAGCCAGGCATGGTGGCCTGTAATTACTCTACATATGAGGCAGAGAAAGGAAGATGGTGAGTTTGAGGCCAGCCAGGTCTACACAGTGAACCCTGTCTCAAAGAATAGAAACATATTAAACATTTTCCCATTTGTTCTCTGCATTTGACTGTGAGTTCTTAGAAGGGGAGAGATATTATCCTCTATGCTGCACTCCTAGGGTCCAGAATTAAATCCACAAACCCACAACAAAAGAAGCATGGAATAAACATTTGCCCAGTAAAGCAATTGTTTTGTATATTTATTTAATACAAATCATCACAGTATACAGTCTACAAGTTACATAATTTTTAATTTTTTCTGTCTTTGTTTTCATGTTTCCAAACCCTGAGACACTACCCACCATCTGGTTTAATCCCAATTAAACCAGGAATAAATTCTGTAGACAAAAGGACTGGAAGACTGACAATCCATGTTTGGTCCTGGCTCTTCACTAACTGCCTAAATTGGCTTCATGAGATTACCATGCCTTTCCCATCCTTTCCTAATCTGAAAAAGCTACTTTCTAGCCCCAAAAGTTCATGAATTCAAAAAGAAAATCTACATTTCAGACAAAATACCTGCTCTGGTGATAAGTGTGAGCCTCAGTTGCTCTCCTAGGGTATGACAGATCTTTTTGTGGTGATAGTTTTGTGACATTAATAAAAACACAATAACTGTAACCATGGAACCTCCCTTTCAAATAACTTCAGGGCCAGTCTATAAACATTTCTTAAGCATGTAGTATGTATCAAACACAGTTTTCCACATGATTCTAAAGGAAGCTCTTCATTCTTCAGGAGCACATATTAAATAAATAATCATTTTCAGAATGTGTGAGAGGACTACTTTATGAAAAAAGTTTAGGCAAGACCCATGATTTGAATTCAGAGCTGTGAAGTTCTAATGAAGAGAATCTCAAGCAGATGCAAAGACCCTGAGACATATTTGAGAAATCCAAATAGATGAATACCTCTCAATCTGTATGAGAATCAGCTCAGAATGAATCAGAGACCTCAACATAAAACTGGAAACCTTGAAACTACTAGGAGCAAAGATAGAGAACACACTCCAACACAAAGGCAAAGGCAAATAGTTCCTTAACAAGACTCCACTTGCCCGGGAAACTGCACCAGGAATCCACAGGTAGGATTACATAAAATTAAAATGCTTCTTTATAGCAAAGGAAACAATACAGTAAAAGGAGAGCCCACAGAATGGAAGAAAATCTTTGCATCCCACACATCTGATAAAGGATTAATTTCTAGAATATACAAAGAACTCAAGAAATTAAACACCAAAGTAGCAAATAATCCAATAAATAAATGGGCAATGAAACTGAACAGATGGTTCTCAAAAGAAGAAATACAATGTGGTCAATAGACATATGATAAAATGTTCAATATCCCTAACCATTGTTGTTGTTGTTGTTAGGTGCCATCGAGGTGGTATCTGACTCATAGAGACCCTCATAGGGTTTTCTTTTTTTTTTTTCCACAGGGGGTAACTTTTTTATTCACTGTCTATTAATTTCATCAATTACATCTAAAATGATATCTCCATAGCAACATCTAGACCTATCTTTAACCAAACTTCTGGATACTATGGCTTACCCAAATTAACATATAAAATAGCCATTGTAATGAGTATTAGAAAAGGAAACATTTATAAAGAGAGATAATACATGAATAAAGGAATTGATTCTTCAAGAGAACATGACAATCCTGAATATATTGTTGTTTGTTGTTTTTAGGTGGCATCAAGTCATGTCTGACTCATAGCAACCCTATATACAACAGAACAGTATGTACCCCAATTCTGGCCAGGCACAGGATCATTTTTATGCTTAAGTCCACTGTTGCAGCCACTGTGTCAATCCATCTAGTTGAGGATCTTCCTTTTTTTCATTGACCTGCCACTCTTCCAAACATGATGTCCTTCTCCAGGAATTGGTCCCTCCTAACAATATGTCCAATACCTTAGATGGAGTCCTGTCATCCTTGTTTCCAAGGAGCACCCTGGTTATACTTCTTCTAGGACAGATCTGTTGATTCTTTTAGTAGTCCATGGTATATTCAATATTTGTCTCCAGTACCATAAATCAAAAGCATCTATTCTTCTCCTGTCTCCCTTACTCAATGTCCAGGTTTCACAACCATGGAATGCAACCAAAAATACCATGGCATAAGTCAGACACACTTTCATTTTCAATGTGACATCTTTACTTTTCAACACTTTAAAGAAGTCTTTTGTAACAGCTTTTCCCAATGTAATGAGTCTTTTGACTTCTTGACTGCTGCTTCCATGAGTGTTGATTGTAGAACCAAGTAAAGCAAAATCTTGGATAACCTCAATCTTTTCTCCACTTATTGTGAAGTTGCATGCCCTCATAGGGTTTTCAGTGGCTGACTGTTTCAGGACTGCCTTGGGAGTGGATTGCCAGGCCCTTCTCCCATTTTTGCAGTGCTAGGAATTGAACTTGGGACCTCAGAGACTATAGTGCAGCACTCTACCAACTGAGCTAAATCCCAGCCCCCCTAACCATTAGGGAAATGTAAATCAAAACTGCACTGCAATTCCATCTTACTCCAGTAAGAATGGCCAAGATAAACAAAACAACAACAAATGAAGGCAAAAATGGGGAGAAAAAGAAACCCTTTTATACAGCTGATGGGACTATAAATTAGTTCAGCCACTTTGGACATCAATATGGAAGAACTTTAGAAAACTAAAAAATAGAACTACCATATGATCCAGCAATACCACTCCTAGGAATGTGCTCAAAGGAAGATAAGTCATCATACAACAGGGACACCTGCACTTCCATATTTACTTTAGCACTCTTCACAATTGCAAGAGTATGGAATCAACCAAGATGTCCATAAACAGAGGATTGGATAAAAACTTACAGTATATATACACTGTGAAATATGATTCAGCAGTAAAGAAGAATGAAATTATGTCATTTTCAGCAAAATGGACAGGACTGGAGAGTATGATTTTAAGCAAAATAACCAAGACTCAAAAAAAGAAATAGTGCATGTCCTAAGGTTCTCGTGTGTGTGTGTGTGTGTGTGTGTGTGTGTGTGTGAGTGATCATACTTATCTAAGACTAGAAAATATAAGTGGACCTAATATGAGTGAGGAGGGAACTAGTGGGAGGGAGTGGATGAGAAAAGGGAAGGGGAAGTGGAACAACATAGAGGGGTAAAGAGGGTGAAAAAAACAAAATGCAGGATGTAACTCTATGAAAATACAAAAAAAATAGAGAGAGAAAAAAATCGCTATAACCCATGGTTACATATGACTATCATTATAGCTTAACTAAAATTCTTTCTTTTTTTGTATGGTGTTTGGGATTGTTTATTTAGTTCTATAAAAAGTTTAAGGTGATGGAAGAGTAAGCAATATTGATACGATAGTTGCATAATGGATATACCAACTGACTTATTACTCTGTACCCCACCAACATGTATAAATGAAATACTAAAAAGAAAGGAAGAAAAGAAAAATAGAAATAGGCCAGTGAAGATAGAGAAGAGAGAGTGATACAAGAGGTGATATATGAATCAGGGAGAGAACCAGGGGCCAGACCATAAAGGAGCTTTGTGTTCCAAGGTAAAATATTTGGGCTAAGTTAGGCACAGAAGCACATCCTTGTAAACCCAGTTTTCCAGCAGGCTGAGGCAGGAGGATCCCTTAAGCCCAGGAGTTCCAGGCCAGCCCCAGCAACATAACAAAAACCCATCTAAAAAAAAAAAAAAAAAAAAAAAAAAGAACAAACAAAAAGAAAAAAGAATTCAAATTTTTTAATTTTGTGGAACAATCCTGGAGATTTCTATGCTCCAAGGCCCCAACTACTACTGCTTTTACTTGTTTGCTTGTTTGTTTGTTTGTTTGTTTTGGACTGGGTCTTACTATGTAGCCCAGACTGCCTGGAACTCCCAATCTGCCTGCCTCAGCCTCCCAAGTGCTGGAATTACAGGCATGCACCACATGCCCAGTTCAAACTACTGTTTTTTAAGCTACATTTTTCCTTCAGAGGAAAGGGCTAAGCAAATAAGCAGAAAGTCAGTCTCTCAGGAAAATGTAAATAACCTAAGGATACTCATTGTTTTGTTTGCTTTCTTAAACCTCTTAAATATTTAATTCCACCTGCTTGGCTTAAATGAAAAGGTCACTTTTAATTTATTTATTATTGGTTTCCTTTATTGAAAACTAAAATAAGATCAGGAGTCAATTTCAATAAGCAGTGACTGACAATCTAAGATCCTAGAACTCACAGTGAAAGATTATTTCAATTTTTCCGCTACTTCTACTTGTTAACTATTTTTGGTATTCTGTTTTGGAAAAAAAATAGAAGCAGAAAGATTAGTGTATTAGGATTCATGAACACGTGATTTTAATGAAATCTTTTCAAACTTTATGCAAACATAGACTTACTAATAAAAGTGTAGCCTACATGTCACCCTAATATCTCCACACGTGCATCTATAATTATTTTGGGGTCTTAAAATTTTATACTTATTTAGAATCTTATCTGATAGTTTTCACCTAGGCAATAACCTCATCTATTTAAATTAAGATTTTAATAGTAAAACATAATTTTAGAAAATTCAGCAATGCTTATTCACCTATGTACATTTTGCCTGTTTAGACATTAAGAGGAGTGTAGGTATATTTGCTGAGCTTTCAAATTCCATAAAATTTAAAGAAAATTTTGTTAGTCAGCTGTTGTTGCTATAGCAGGAAAACCAACCCAAACAAACTGATAGGGGAAGAGGTTTATTGGGAGCTCACAGTTAGAGGATTGTCCATAATGGCAGCAGGGTGAACATAGCAGTGGCACTGAGGCCTGTGGTAGAAAACCTCATAGCATGGAAGACCAAGAATAGAGAGAGACCAGGGATGCAGATCTGTGTTTAGAAAGCTCCAAAGGCCCACCCTTAGGGAGCTACTTCTACAAAGCAAGAATCCTACCTCCAAAAGTTTTATAACCTCACAGGACAGTGCCACCAGCTGGGAACAGAACATTAAAGCACATGACCTTTGGGAGACACTTTGTATTCAAGCCATGATCAAAGTATTATTTTAAAGGTCAAATCAGAAAGCTATCAAGAACAAACCAACAATTTTTCCTAGTTGTATTATTACTTATTTAAATATTTTGTTTTTATTTTTAGTTGACAATATTTGAGTAAGATTTACCTCTACCTCAAGCCAGTCAAATTTTCCTAAAGAGTGTTTAAACATCCTGGAGTATGCAAAATCACTGTTGGTCCTATTCCATGTTCATTCCACAATGCCTGTGTGCACACATACACCACACACAAAGTGAGTTACTATCATCATTGCCTGATATATAAGGCTCCCAGAACAAAAGTGACCAAATGTCCACTTCTAGATGCAGATTGTTCTTTCTGTAGGTCCACAGCTTTCTTTCCATGCAAAGCACATTCCTGAGGAGCAATTCAGGCAGCTCTCTGCTGCCTCCCTGCAAGAAATGACAGTCACACCCTCCTACAGAGAGAGGATGCCTCGTGTATACAGAGACATTCCAGATAAAAGAAGAGACCTCTATTGTCATTTCAGAGTTTTTCAATATTCTAATGTGGGTGTGTGGATGTGTTCAAGAGAACTTAGTGTCAACCCAGACATCTTGGAATATAAGGAAAGCTCTACAATTTACTTCCCAGCACAAAAATTTTTCTGTGACAAATTCCTACATAGAACATGAAAAGCTCTCTTAGACAAGTGCTGGTCTTTAAAAAAAAAAAAAACTGGCTTTGGAGGAATTATGGAAAATAGAATTGATGTTCCATACAATTATTCTCATTGAAAGACTGAACTTGAGACTTATCATATAACCAATGTTTTAAACAAAAATTATAGAGTATCGGCTCTCTTACAGTTATTCTCATTGAAAGACTGAACTTGAGACTTATCATATAACCAATGTTTTAAACAAAAATTATAGAGTATCCCAAATTACTTAAGTCACATTTCTAATTTAATACTGAACATATTTAAATGAAGAGGAGCTAAAGGGTTTGGTAGCCATGGCAACATGATGTGAAAATATAGCATGTCATTCAAGTCTATTAGAAAAAAATATGTTATCATTCCAAAGGTTTTTGTTGTACTTTAAATACTGATTGCCAAGGAGGAGAGAAAATAAGAGGGGAAGGGAATAGAGGACCCACGAATAGATTTAATTTTTACTAGGAAAATGTTGGCTTGAAAATAATATGATCTAAATAAATTTAACTAAAAATAAACTTGACACTAAAGAACATGAGAAAAGAAATAGAAAACACCTTTGTTCCCTTACAAAAATGTGTTAAATCTCCTTCCTATAAGTAAAAGTCTAGAAGTGGAGAATAATTTTATAATTTTTTGCCATTTAAATTAGTTGCTTTTAAAATGCATAATTTTTGACTGTTAATCTAAGAAATGAAATCCCCAAAGCATAACTTTAAATAAACACTCAAGATATTTAAAGCTTTATTCAAAATCATAAGAAAGTGATTGAATGTGATTATTGGAGCTAATTTAAGACAAGGAGAAACAAAAATGGAAATCATCCAAATTATATTCATTAAAACCCCAGCTAACATTTGAGACCTATTTGTAACATTTTTCTATGCCAGAAATCCATATCTATGTGTAATTATTTTTCTTATGAAAATTGAAACATACTCTACATGTTTGCATGTAATTTGAGAGCTTAAGAGCCTGGCTTTGATGTAAGATACACTGGGTTTCTAGTGTCAGCTCTCACTTCCATTTTCAAAGGTTTGTTTTGGGGCCCATCCAAGCCTCAGTCCCTTTATTTAAAAAAAAAAGGACATAATAAAAGGGGGAACATAACAGGGTGAAGAGGGAGAGAACAGGTGTAAAATACAGGACGTAATGCAATGAAAATCCCATAAAGAATCCCACTACACTATACGCAATTAAAAAAAAACATAGTATACCTCATAAATGTATACAATTATTGTCACATGCTAATGAAAAAGTTTTTATGTAGTGTTTAAAGAGATTAAAATGTAAACCTAGTTTTAATAATTGCACACTGTATCTAAGAACTGAATTATTACTCTGTACCCTATAAATGGCCTGCTGCCGTAGCCCTGTGGCTAAGCAGGGTCGGGCCTGGTTAGTACTTGGATGGGAGACCGCCAGGGAACACCAGTCGCTGTAGGCTTGGCAAAAGGACCTGGCAACCCACTCCCAAAAATCAATCAACCATTGAAAACCCTATGATCAGCAGAGAAGCACTGACAATAGTGTTTCACCTGTTGTACACAGGGTCACTATGAGTCGATGGCACCTAACAACAACAACCCTATAAATAATGTACAATTGAACTACTACTACCACTAAAAAAAAAAAAAAAAAAAAAAAAAAAAAAAAAAAAAAAAAAAAAAAAAAAAAAAAAAAAAAAAAAAAAAAAAAAAAAAAAAAAAAAAAAAAAAAAAAAAAAAAAAAAAAAAAAAAGCACCTCTGGAAAAGGACCGTTGTCAGACAGCAAACTGAGTGAGAAAAGATAATCAAAACAATGCAAAAACAGACCTGACAGAATAGTGGAACTCTCTGCCAAAGATTTTAATGCAGCGGACATAAAAATGTTTCAGCAATACCTGGTGAGGTGGTGCAAGCCTGTAATCCCAGTAACTCAGGAAACAGAGGCAGGAAGATTCCAAGTTTGAGGCTAAAGATAGACTTCATAATCTAGAGAGACCTTGCCTCAAGATAAAAGAGTAAAAAATGGGCTGAGAGTGCAGCTCAGTGGTTGAGTACTTGCAAAGCATGCATAAGGCCCTGGCATATCTTTCGTAAATGAAGGGAACCCAAGAAATTTTAGCATCTAGGAAAATTAAGAATACTTGCTACCTATAGACCTACCCTAGAAGAATGACTACAGGAATTGCTTTCTAAATAGACACAGTAAAAGGAGGCTCTTAAAACATTAGGAAGGAAGAACTTTTTTTTTGAGTCTTCAGCAAAGGGTGAGAGAGAGTTACGTTGTAAACACTGTTGGATTCCAAAATATATGGGGATACATTGGAAGGGCTAGAGCAGAAGAGTGATGTGATCTAATACAGCGTAGGAGGATCTTCCCAGCAGCTCTCAGGGACCTAGGCCAGGGTAGAGAGGCAGGAATGTGATATCCCAGGATGAAATGGCAGGGACTTGAACCAGGGAGTCTGTAGAGAAGAAATGGCAGACAAGTGGTCTGTTTCCCGATATACTTTAAAGGGACAGTTACAGTTGGATTTACAGTTGAATTGATCATATAGGAAGAGAGAAGGGTTTTTGTTGAGGGCTATGCCAGGAATTTTAGTTTCAGTAACTGGAAACAGATGATTACAATCAACTGAGATGGAAAGGATGATGGTAGAGCAGAAATGAGGAGAAAATCATGAGTTAGTAATACATCCCTGAGAAGTAAAATTTGAGAAAATATAAATCTTCTGATTATCTCCTTCTCATATAAATATCCAAAAAGCCACAGTTACCTGTTTACATATTAGCACTACTCTTAAATCTAGAGATTTTGAAATGTTCAAAACCATGAACTGTGATTTGAGCTATGTCTACCCAATAATTTGATTCCAAAGAAAAACCAAGATATTCTCATTTTAAAATGTTCAGAATTCACAATCTTTTACAAATTAAATAAGTACTTAATACTTGAAAATGTAAACATTAAAAAACATCAAGTAATATTAACTATAGAGTATGAATGATAGGCATACCTTAACATTTCAGTGAAAATATTCAAGAAAAATAATCATAATAGTGTCCAAAAATTAACAAACTATTTACAGAGTAAAACATAAATAAGATTCAATCAATAATTTAAGAAAAAGAAAATGAAATAATATTTTTTTCAAAAGAATTAAATCCTTAAAATAAAACAAGATTACCATTGTTGAGTTTTTAGTAGATGTTCAGAGCACAATTTCTAGCTCTTATAAAGGGTGTAGGGAAGAGTGATGACATAGGACAAACCAGCTCCAAATATTTTTCTTCAACGCCTTCATTTTCAAACAGTTCTGTGTCTTATTTGATATCTTTTGATATCATTTTTAACCACATTTCGCTATTTGCAAGAGCTGAGATGTTTTTGAGTAAAAGCTGCAATTTGTGTTTCAAAGAATATAGTACCAATTTATCTTCCCTTAGTTTTGTCACTTACAAATCACAAGTCCACTTTTCAGAAAGTCTTTGAACTAAAGGAAGAATTAATTGTGCAATCGAAGCTTTGTTCTGCCAATTTTCATTGTTCTTTTCCTTTTGGAAATTATTTACATACCAAAGAATGCATTCTAGGCACATACATCCTTGTTTATATGAAATGTTAATGAGTTTAAAACTCTAGCTGAACTGTAAAATGGAAATTACTCAAATTCATCTTTTTTAATCTGAAATAACAGTAAGAATACAAATGAAGGGCCAAGGGTATAGCTCAATGGATAAGCACTTGCCTACCAACCATGAGGAGCCGGGATTTGGCTCAGTTGGTATAGTGCCACTCTGCAGTCTTAAGTCCTGGGTTCAATTCCTATCACCGCAAAAATGGGAAAAGGATAAGGCAATCTACTCCCAAGGCAATCCCAAAACAATCAGCCATTAAAAACCCTATAAGGGTAGCTGTGAGTCGGGCATGACTCAATAGCACCTAAGAACAACCACCATGCATGAGGTATGAGGTCCTGGGTTTGATCCCCAGCACCACAAACTGAGAGAGAGAAGAGAGAGAGAGAGAGGAATCAATCAAAAAATCAGGTTTTGTCCTTTAAAAATAGCACAAAATACCCCCAATGCTAATGATTTTTAAGCAATTATAGATAAATTCTAAAACACTGAAATCCTCACAAGTAGTTACAAATTGCTTTCCTGTTTTATTTTTTCCTCTTCTTCTTCTTCAGAGCTAGTTAGA
This sequence comes from Pedetes capensis, assembly GCA_007922755.1. Lineage (NCBI taxonomy): Eukaryota > Metazoa > Chordata > Mammalia > Rodentia > Pedetidae > Pedetes > Pedetes capensis. The sequence continues at coordinate 46,607 of VMDO01009485.1, read as the reverse complement.
GCCTACCTTTCTGTTTGCTTGCTATGACCTTTGTTTCAATGTGTATTGAATTTAAACTTTAAATAGCATTAGTTTTTCCCACATGGGAAGGGGCCTTTTTAATCACAGCTATACATCCTATGTCCAAGTGCTACACTCACCCATGTTGCCTACACTAATATCAAAAAGTGACATTTTATTTTCACTGTATAATCACTTTGTGTTCATCATGAAAACATATTCAAAAAGTAATTATAGGCTCACCTTCATTTTTTCCATATTTAGTACCAAAGGCTAATACCACAAAAGCTGAATATTATTACAAGATAGTCTTTTAAAAAACATATTGTAGTATCATCATGAATGAAGAGATTTTACCACTCAAAATTCACTAGACGCTCCAAGAGGTCAGGCGTTTTTGTCTGCATTGTTCTCTGCTGTATCCTCAACACTTGAATTTTGTCTACTGCATAATAGATATTCAATACATATTTGCTGAATAAGTTCTGTGTAATGGTGATTTGGCTGTATTTCATAAAATTTAATTCTTCTATGGAATATAGGAATATAAGATAGATGTGTTAAGCATAGATAATGAATAATTTAGTATCTTATAATGCATAGGCAAAATTCATAAGCTGTATTAGGTAAAGATAATGAATAAGTAAGGGGGTTTTGATCCACAGTCAGAACTTATATGTACTTTAAAGTGTATTTGTCAAGGTTCTCCAGAGAGACAGGTCAATAGGATGTATATGAATATAGATAGGGAGATGGGGCTGCAATATAGCTCAGTTGGTAGAGTGCCACTCTGCACTCTCTGAGGGCCTGAGTTCTATACCCAGCACTGCAAAAATGGGAGGAGGACATGACAATTCACTCCCGAAACAATCAGCCATTGAAAACCCTATGAATGGCAGAGAATCACTGACAGTGCTGAGCATGGCATAGTGTCAGGTAGTGTTTCGTCTATTGCACATAGGTTTGCTATGAGTTGGACCCAACTGGGCGGCACCTAAGAACAAAGATATGGCTATAGATATATGAAAAGGAATTTGTTAAGGGAATTGGCTCACGTTTCTGGAGGCTGAGAAGTTTCATGGCAGCCATTCTGTAAGCTGGGCCCCTCTGGATGTCAGTTGTATGGCTCAGTGCAAGTTCAAAAGCCTCAGAACCAAGATAGCAACAATTAACTCTCAGTCCAAAGCCAACAGCCAGAAGGCTTGGGGGCTTTGGTGTAAGTCCTAGTGTCCAAAGGCTGAAGGGCCTGGAGTTCTGATGCCCAAGGGCAGAAAGAGAAGAGTCTCAGTTCCATAAAGAAAAAAATAAATAGGAGAAATCTTTTTCTCTGCTTTTTTGGTTCTATCTGGGCCCCAACCTGTTGGATTTTGCCTACCCACAATGACAGCAGATATTCTCTATTCAGTCCATCAATTTGCATACCAGTCTCCTCTGGAAACACCCTCACAGACACACCCAGTTCTCAAGGTGTTCCTTAATTCTGTCAAATAAACACTTAAAATTATCCATCGCCCTAAGTATATCATAAAACTTTGATGCAAATTAGTCATGTATAAAGTAAAGCATGCATGTTCTAAGTAACTAATATGGATCACATGCTAAATATGTGAAGCACATGAGATGCTCATTACTCAGGTGTATTGAGCTTCGCACCCATTAGTGACACACAGTCCGGCAGGGAAATCACATTAGCTCATCAGGCTAATCAGCAACTTTAGCTGTGGTCAGCCATATTTGGCTCTTATAAAGTGTATGTATTAGTCCAGGTAATTTCCATCTGCTAAGCCCCTTACAATTGGTCCTCATGGCCACATCATTGTAGGAAGACAGGGACAGAATATAGAACATTACATCGTTCAAAATTCCAGTAGTAGCCTCCTGCTCTTCTAGCACTTTTCCTATCCCATCTCTTGCAGCTTTCCTCTTGTGTTTAGATTGATTTAATGAATCAAATTATTTAACGCATCTTAATTTTATCTGTGAGCCTTTCAGTATCATGGCCTTTGGAGTAATTTGCTTAATCATGTACTTAGAATCTACCCTGCATCATATCCCAAAAGGCATAATTTTCATATTACTATGCATGTGTCTATAGCCATAGCACCCTTGCATCTGAACCTGCCTGATCCCAGAATCTAAGCAGGGTCAGCCTGGTTAGTCCTTGGGTGGGAAAACTGGTGGGACTACTAGGTGCTGTGGGCTAGGGAAAAGGACTTGGCAATCCACTCCCAAAACAATCTACATTGAAAACCCTATGAACAGCAGAGAAGCACTGACAATAGTACCGGACTTGGGGCAGTGTCAGAGAGTGTTTTGTTTTGTTGTACATAGGGTCACTATGAGTCGGATCTGACTTGAGGACACCTAACAACAACAACAACAACATTAGGCATGTAAATGTGTATTACTTTACATTAAAAGAGCAATGCATATTCATATTGTGAAAGTTTAGAGCTCAACACAATTTCCCTTTATTCTTTCCAATAAGTTGGTTTAAAATCTAAAGTACACTTATTATTAACTTGACACAAGCTTTTAAGTGCCCTGTAGTTTAAATTTTATGTCATTCTTTGCACTTAAACAGATATTTTAGCTTTAATGGGTTCAGACATTTTTCTGATTAAAAATAACTTAAGAATAATACACTTTTCAAGAGTTTTAAAATTACCCCAAATCATAAAAATCAAATGCCAAGTGTCATCTGCTTGATAGCATAACTATAAATGATTCTTAAAGAAAATAATATTATCTTAATTTTTTTAATCATTCTGAGCTCCACTATTTTAACTCAGAGAGTTCATCATGGCCTATGGGTAATCCAGGAGAAATCTGATGAGATGGGCTTTTCTTTCAAGTTCCCCAGATTTGCAATTCAGGCCAATTTCCAACAAGTTTGATGAGCCAAAAAAAAGGGAGGAAGACTTCAAGAACTCAGACTGGCAGTATAAGTAAAATTATAGCCCGTAAGAAAATAAGAGCAACATAAGGAATTGCTGAAACTGTGATTGAATTTTCTGGAGTTCTCAGTGGGGGCATTGAGATGTTCGTAAGCCAAATGGGAATTCACAGCACAAGAGTGCCCACAAGAGATATTGGTGCAATACCCTGCAGAAAGCATGGGCAAATGGTTATCTAATTTCAGTCATTTTAAGAGGCTTTTTTAAAAGAGCCAGACTTGCAATTGAATATCAACTTGAAATCAGTGGGAGATTGAAACAAAAAGGAGATAGTAGATGTTGTAACAGATGTTAATGAGTGTGGCAGACTCTTAAAAAAAAAAGAGTGCCTAGGAAGCAGGAACCTTTCCTTACTTAAGCCCTTTAGTGGAAGATTAAGTGTGCTCATCTACCACTACTGTAACAGAATGCCTGAGGCTGGGTACTTTATCAAGAAAAAAAAGGATATCATTGTGGGGGCTGTAATTCAAACAACATTGCATGGCCTCATGAATGGAACATGCTAGATTTGTCACACCACATTGGATGGAATCATGACAGGAGTAAATGCAAGAAAGAGAGATCATGTGGTGAAACAGGAGATTGGAGACAAACTGGTGTTTCACAAAGAAAAAGTACATAAATCTCTTCTGACAGTATACCCACAGTGACCTCTCTCTAGGCCCTCCTCTTGAAAGTCCCACCAGCACTTAACATCACCACACTGTGCACCAACCTTCCATCTCATGAAATCTTAGAGAACACACTTAAACCCTATCATACTGTAGCAGTAAGGTTGGTCAAGCTTGAATAGACAAGGGACACAGTAGAACTCATCATGAAGAGTGGACTTTTTGCTCTAGAACATTCAGTTTAAAGTCTCTTTTGCAGATATAACCATAATTGAGGGGAGATAGGTTCTTACAGCAATGCTTCATCAAATAGGAAAAAGAAAATGGCCAATTTACAAACTGAATACACCTACCCCACCTCTCAGTGGAAACAATGGCAAAGGATTTGCAGCCCTCTTTTTATGGCACAGTCATGTGCTTACTCTTCATTTTTACATCCAATAATTTTCTGTTATTGGACGGTTGGACTTTAAATTTCTTCTCTCTTTTAAAAGTTCTTTGCTGAGAGAAGTTCACTCACAATCTCTTTAAGTATCCCCAGGCACTGTCTATACTCTGGCCATTCTGGAGTGAGCCACACTCTCTCATTTGAGCTCTTCCCAAGACATTCTCTCCCAAATCATTCCTCTCCCCTGGTCTGATTTACCTCTAATCTCCCTTCAGATCTCAAACTGAGCATCACTTTGTCTAGAATAATCATCTAAGTCAGAATTAAATTTTACTCTGTGGACTCCACAAACATTCCATCTTTTCACTTATTCAATTTTATTTTATTTTATTTTATTTATGCTGGATAGTGAACCCAAGATCTAAAACATGCCAAGCATGTGCTCTACCACTGAGCTACACCCACAGTCCTCAATATATTCTTGAATTCAATTCATTCTGGGGTAAAAGTTTTTTATTTGCATATCAGCACCCCCATAGCTAGATTATTGGATAAATATACAAACTTTTGCTCATACCCTTTCAATTATTCTTACTTACTAAAATCTAAATCTATACTTCTCAATCCAGCTAAATAAATCCCTTCACAACTGGACTTCTCTACTTTTCTAAGAGTATTTCCTGCTGTCTACCAAGTGTACCCTGGCTTTCATTTATTCTTCAGCACAATTATTGTTATTACTGCTTGTGCCTCTTAACCTTTGTTATCCCACTTAATGAATCCATCAATATACTGACCAGGCTGCAAAATTAAAGTCTGAAATGACAATGACTTAAGCAAACTGGAAGCTATTTCTGTCTTAAATAATAATCAAAACATAATAACTTCAGGACTGACACCACTGCCCCTGGGTGTTGGAAACCTCATGTCCTCCTACCATTCTCAGCACACAGCTTTCATCTTATGACCTAGGATAGATATCCCAGCTCTGACCATCATGTCCATGTTCCAGCCTGAAGAAGAGAGGGCAGTGGAAGTGAAGGCAGTGTGCATTCTCTTTTAAGTAGCTGCCCACTTTTCTTAGGTTATGCCTACTGGCTAGAAAGCAGGCAGCTGCCATCATCTTGATGCAAGGAAAGATGAGGAAAAGTGGTCTTTCGCTGGCAGGCAAATGACCAACTACAATTTCAGGTTTCTATTCCTTAAAGAAAAAAATAGAGAAAATGGGCATTGGGAATGAAAAGTTACCTCTACAATACTTTTCTTAATATATTTGCCATATTTATATTTCAAATTCTAACTTGTATTCTGTACTTGGTCAGAACAACATTCAAATCCTAATTCTACCTCTAATTAGTTGTATAACCTTAGGCAAATTATTCAACATATCTTAATCTCATTAGCAAAGTTGTGAAAAAATAGTACCTATTTGTCAAAGCTATTGCATATAAAACACCTAGCAATATACCTGACATGGAGTAAATTGTCAGTAAATGACAGTTGCCATAGTGATTGTGTTATACTCCTTTCTTCATTAAAAATTTGCTGGCTATCTTATCCCTCATAGAATTCTTTGGTCTTGTATATAGTTTCAAACATTTAATAATCTGTTCCATGCCATCAACCAGGTCTACCCTTGTTTCCTGTGTAATGTTTCCATCTCTCCAACTAAGAAGAGAAACCGTGTCACATTTTGTTCTATACGCTTTCTTTACTTTTCCAGCCCCACAGATAATAACATAATTGTTCAAATGATGTCATAGTTGAGGTTAATGTAGAAATTGGAGTATTGTCTATTAGGTTTTTATAGATATTAACACTTCCCATTTTAATTTCAAAACTTCTTTCAGGAAGGTTTGTACATCTCTTCTATCAAGAGAGAAATTCTGACAACAATGACTTTTGGTTTTCTTGACCTGGGTTTAACAGGGTTAGTATGTTAGTCTGTATCACCTTGGGCCTTACTTAACTTTTGGGCTTCTGTTTTTTAATCTACAAAAACAGATATAATAATTTTTAGCCCATTAGGTTATTGTGTGAATTAAATGAAATAATGCAGATATATGGCATTGAATGCCTGCAGCTGTAGCCCTGTGGCATCCGATCCTGTCAGATCTCGGAAGCTAAGCAGGGTCAGGCCTGGTTAGTACCTGAATGGGAGACCGCCTAGGAACACCAGAAGCTGTAGGCTTGGGAGAAGGACCTGGCAACCCCCTCCCAAAAATCAATCTGCCATTGAAAACCCTATGAACAGCAGAGAAGCACTGACAAATGTGTTTCGCCTGTTGTACTCAGGGTCGCTATGAGTCAGATACCGACTCGACGGCACCTAACAACAACAACAACAATGGCCTTGAAGACAGTAAGGTTATAATGATATTGAGCAGTAGTTACTGGCTGGTATTCTTTTTCATCCATTGCTCTTAAGACAGATGTTGCCTTAATAAAGTGGTTTGGTTATGGTACACGCCAAAAACCTGTAGAATGGCCCTGGAGCAAATAAAATGGAATATATAACATGAAAATGTGAAAATGACTATATTACGAAATTAAATGGTTTTAATTATTATATGCCTCTTATGCCCCCCCCCCCCCATGGGAGAAGGATGTGGCAATCCACTCCCAAGGCAATCCCAAAATAACCAGCCATTGAAAACCCTGTAAGGGTCACTATGAATCGAACACAACTCAATGGCACCTAACAACAACAACATGGCCCCCCCTATTTTTTTGCAATATTAAGGGGTTGAACCCTCGGCCTCATGCATACTTTGCAAGTGCTTTACCACTGAGCTGCACCCTCAGCACACTTTTTACATTTTGAGACAGGGTCTCACTAAGTTATACAGGCTGCTTCTGGCATCAAACTTGTGATCCTCCTGCTTCTGCCCTCTGAGTTGCTGAGAATACAGGTGTGTACCACCTCCCTGGGCATATGCCCATTTTCAAAGTGTGAATATGATCACTGAAGTCACTTGTAATCTGAGGATTGACTAAGACAAACAAGCAAGGAGTGAGTCAGCTAAGAAAAACAAACCATGCCATAAAGGGCCATGCAACTGTGGAAAACCAACCCCTTCCATCTGAGCACCAATGCACCACACCTGGGCTCTGATGGTTGTTTGCATTCCAATATGATGATGGCACGAGTGATTTGAGATCCTTTCTGATGAAGTTAACCACTGCCTTCTAGTTTCCTATCTGAGAAATGTGAGGGGTTTCTGCAAACAATACAATACCTGCCATCACTTATAATGGATTCCTCAGTGGGTCCTACTTGATCTACCTGTGTATCTACTTGATACTACAGCTTCTATTACCTAGTAAAATTTAGAAGAAGCTTACAGATAGTGAAAGAGCCAGAAAATTGAAGGATTTAACACAGTGTTCTAAGTGTCATAACACAGGTAGGTACTGGTCATGAGGAGGGAAAAAAGGATCAGAGATAAGCTGTGCATTTTTCCCACCAAAGCATAACTCACATAGCAGATCCACGAAAGCATTGATCAGGGTAATCCTTAAAAATGAACAAACAAAAGCAGACATTTATTAGGTGGCCATCAGGAAGGTACACAGTTTTACCTCTTAGACTCATATTTCACCTATCAGTACATTTGCTTCAGAAACACTGAAGTTATGCAGTTTTGGTTTCCTTTATTTCCTGAAGAAAAGCTTCAAAAATTTAAATTAGGTAGCATTGGCAATGTATTTATTTTGGTAGGTGGTGTTGTGATTGTATTTCATAACTATGAAATTTTAAAAGGCCATGTTTATTTATGTCTTCTTTCTGGTTGCTGGGCAGATATTACAAAGCTTGACACTTTTACTGTATAAAAAGTTAGTTTCACTACATCACCATGTGATTTTTTTTAATTAGTAGATTTATGCAAAGAAGGAAAATAATTTGAACTATCGTGGTCATTGTGGATATTTTGTTTATAAGCAACTCAAAGTTTTATGGTTTGAATTTTATTTAAGGTTCATTAAGCTATACTTTCAGGTTCAAAAACCCTCCATGAAATGTGAAGAAGAAATAGAAAATGATTTTAAAGCACTTATTTTAAGGTCATCCGCTTCCTGTTCGGCAATCCATTAGCACATAAATGGATTTAGATGATAAAAAGATATTTAAAATGAGGTATTAGACATTATCTTTTGCAAAGTCCCTCATTTTACAAATTATTGGAGCAATTCAAGGTTAAGGGACCTACCCCATCCAGGCAGAGGAGGAACTGAAACACAGAGGTCACTCAACTACCAGTCTACTGGGCTTCTCTGTACACCATATCATCATTCCTGATTAAGAAAGGTAAAATGACTTACTCTTGCTTTTATTTTGGAGTTTCTGAAAGCTCCATAAAGCACAGGGCTTTGCCAAGTTCAAGAACAAGGAAGAATGAGGAATAGGGGAGGAGGTGACCTCAGGGTGAACAGCCCAACTTTAATAGTCCTGGAAATAACTATAATAACACCAATAATACCAAAGAATGGTAATAATATAGATGGGCTAGAAAATTCATGTAATAGTACTGACAATGTAAAAAGAAAGTTCACTACAGAAAAACTTTAGATCTTAAACATAATTGGGACCCAAGGATATATAGAAAAATATTACCATAAAAAGACAAGCAAATGGAAGAGAAGTCTTTGGGGGGGTGAGATGGGGAGATGATGTGCACAAGAGGACAAGGGGGAACTTATCTGTGTAATGTACAACAAAATGTATATATGGAAATGTCATAATGAAAAGCATGTCAGAATGAATCACATTAAGGTGTATATTAAAATTTTCCAATTAAATCTTACTGAAACAAAAATGTTAGAGCATGATTATTCACAATAAAATAATGAATAGAACACTGCTGCTCAATAAATCCTTAATCTTTGGAGGTTTAGCAGTTGACTTTTTCACCCTGAAGACTCATGGTTTACTCTAGGGCAGAAATGTGGGGCATTTCAAAACAGCTGTATTTTTCTCTCCTTACCTTTTAATACGCCTGTGGCATCCTATCCCGTCAGATCTCAGAAGCTAAGCAGGATCAGGCCTGGTTAGTACTTGGATGGGAGACCACCTGGGAAAACCAGGTGCTGAAGGCTTGGGAGACAGACCTGGCAACCCACTCCCAAAAATCAATCCGCCATTGAAAATCCTATGAACTGCAGAGGAGCACTGAGAATAGTGTTTTGCCTGTTGTATGGAGGGTCGATATGAGTTGGATACCTACTCGATGGCACCTAACAACAGCAACAAAGATACACACACACACACACACACGCCATCTTTAAGGCTTAACATGGAAATGAAGAGGAATATATATATATATACCTGCAGTTGTACTTCTGTGGTGTCCAATGCCATCGGATCTCAGAAGCAGGGTCAGTCTTGGTTAGTACTTGGATGGGAGACCACCTGGGAACACCAGGTGCTGTAGGCTTGGGAGATGGACCTGGCAACCCACTCCCAAAAAGCAACCAGCCATTGAAAACCCTATGAACAGCAGAGAAGCACTGACAATTGTGTTTTTGCCTGTTGTTATGACTGGGATGTCAACTCAACAGCACCTAACAACAACAACATAGATACACACACACACACACATCTTATTTTAAAATAATTTTTACGGTGTTTTACTCTGTCTTTTAAGAATCATTAGGAACCAAATGGGAATGACAGATTTCTTCAGTTATAGAAGAAATAATATGCCATAGTTAGTGTGAATCTGCAAAGATCTACACTTTTTTTACTCCCTTTTGATATAAGTGTTCACCACGTTTTTACTGATAATATGCTAGTAATTGAATTTTTGTTTGGTTTTCACACAATTAGAAAATCAGTACTAGAGCCAGGCACTGTGACACACAATATAATCCCAGCTGCTCAGGAAGCTGAGGCAGGAGGATGGCAGGTTACAAGCCTGTGCAACTTAGTAAGACTTTTCCTCAAGATAAATTTAAAAAGAGCTGGAAGTGCAGCTTAATGGTAGAGCACTTGCCTAGCATGTGTGAGACCCTGAATTCTACTCCTCATTGACAGTATTACAAAAAAAAAAAAAATACTACTACTTGAGACACATCTGCATATGGACACATTTGTAAGCATCACTTTACTGAAATTGTTGCCAGGATAGACAAAATATATATTTTTGAGCTTCCTTTGCCATCATTCCCCATTTTTTAAAAAACAAAATAAAACAAAAAAACTAATCAACTACAATGACATTCAAGTTTTAGTTGATAGAGCAAATAATTAAAACAGATGAATAATAAATTTTTGCAAATAAAGTAGACTTCTCAGATATAACAATAGGAATTCTTAATCTGTGACTAACTGCTTAAAAGATCTGTATTTTATGAAAAATTACTTTTAGTCACCCTAGTCTCTTGATCCTCAATAAAGTTTTGGGAATATACAGTACACTTAATTTACAAATGTAAGAATATGGACCAATATATTTTACACAAATTTTTAATCAGAGTTTAACATAGTTATTACTAAATGATATTTCATCAAGTAAAACATTAGTCTGTATAGCAATCAGTATGGGAATGGCTAGCTTTTCTTGATCAATTAGGAGTTTTATTTATTTTCCTAGATTTATACCACTATAGAAATAATCTAGAAAAATAACTCAAAAAGTGTATTGCCATCCATGAAGGAGATAGAATCTTTTGTAGGTTTGTTTCTTGTTTTTGTTGTTGTTGTTGTTTGGCAATGCTGGGGATCAAAACCAGGGCAAGTGTTCTACCACTGCACTAAATCCCCAGCCTGAGATAGTGATTTTTTGAAACATCAACTTTGGAATTTCATCTGCCTAGGACGAAAAAAAAAAAAGTGCATTTTCTGAGATTTAAAGACTAATTCCCAATGGATGAGTTTCTAAAGTTTATTAGTATCATAAACATTTATCTGTTCAAAGAGAAGCTGAGGGAATAAATAATGGAACACTTGTCTACTGCTATAATTCACATAGTTTCAAAAATATGTCTGCTTCTCAACAGAGAGCCAAAGGGAATGAAAGGCAGGAAGATTAGGCCGAGAGCAGCGGTGTGGTAGGGACTGTGGGTTTTACTAAAAGACCAACCAAGTTCTGGAACAACCTTGGGATCAGTGGTCCTCAGACTCATTGTGAAACTCATCCTATATTCAGACTGGCACTGATATCTCAGGGGCTCACCTAGGGGTTCAGGAAGGGAAGAGAGTGATCCAAAAGAAGGAATTTCGAAGAAAGTGTGATGTTTGTAGACATATAGGTCACATAACTGTGATCTTTTTACAGAACCAAGATATCAGCCTCTTTTTTCATAGTAATTTCCCAAATGTATATTATGCACCATGGATTGTACCTAGTACTACATAAATTTTAATATCCACGATGACCTTATGAGACAAGCACTATTATCACCTTTATTTTATGGATGAAATAAAAAATGACAGGGAACCACCTCACGGTTTGATGAATGTGATGAGTTCTTTTCTAATTTTTATTTACAATTTTTTTGGCAGTGCTAGAGGTCAAATCTAGGACCTCATTCATGCTAGGCAATTGCTCCCCCACTGAGCTGCACCTCCAGCCCCTTCTTTATTTTTCATTTTGAGACACGGTCTTGCTAAGTTGCACAGGTTGCCTCTGGCCTCATGCCAACCCTCCTGCCTCAGCCTACAAAGTCACTGGGGTGACACGATTGCAGCACCATGCCTGGGGTTAGTATGATGAGTTTTACCAGGACTAAGACTGCAAGGACATTCAGAAGTATCTGGGGCTGGAGGAGGACAGAGGTGGCCATTGCTAAAGCACTTGTTCCTGACCTTTCTTGCAGGAGGATGATGGCTATGGCAACCTCAGGCAGTGAAAGGGAAAGAACAGGCCATGGCCTTGGCACTAGGTGTAAGGGGGGTACTAAATGAAGGCTTCCAGTACAGCAACCTATGGGCAAAGAGCCCACAGGCCCTGTTACTTACAGTAGTCAAAGCCATCAACATTCTTCTTCTTCTTCTTTTTTTTTTTTTTTTTTTTTTGTCAGTATTGGGGGTTGAACCCAGGGCCTTGTGCCTGAATGCTTTGCAAGTGCTGGACCACTGAGCTGTGCCCCCAGCCCCCCCTTTTTTTT
>VMDO01009485.1:0-34442 GCA_007922755.1 Pedetes capensis | reverse complement strand
CCTGGCTCATCAACATTCTTCTTAAGAAAAAGATCCACTTCCTATAAGGATACCCGTGATGGTCATAAAATTTCCTTTCTAAGTGCATTGGCAGAGTAATGAATGCTGGGTTTCATAACAATAAAAATAAATTATGCCCTGAACCTGATTTTTCCCCTAAGAATTGTCAAATGGAAAAAGAAGTGTTAAGAGCTATGACTTCTTAGCCAGGCACTGTGGTGCACACCTATAATCCCAACAGCTCAGGAGGTGGAGGCAGGAGGATCGCAAGTTCAAGACCAGAGGCAGTCTGCGTAACTTAGTGAGACCCTGTCTCAAAAAGTAAAACAATGGGCTGAGGGTGCAGCTCAGTGGTCCAGCACTTGCAAAGCATGCAAGCACAAGGCCCTAGGTCCAACTCCCAGTACTGAAAAAAAAAAAAAGCTGTGACTTCTTTATGCTCCTTTGTTTTTACTGCAACAGATGTCCTTGATCAAAAATTAATTAGTTACAATATAAATCTGTGATTTTTGATAATTGCAAATAACATTCAGTGTTCCAGGCTATCTTTTTCTTTACTAAAATTCAGATAAGCTTATAAATTTGGCATGAAGTTTCCCAGGCAGGCATTTTGAGGACACATGCTGTTTGGCAGGCATCAATACACTCCAGCAGGCCTCTTTTGAGTTATTTGTGAGAGCTTTGGTGCTTTACTACTGCATTCCACTTAGACCTGTTAACACCTGTGATAATTTCCCATCCATTTCAAATCATGCCTACTAAAATTTGGCATGCTATCTACCAGCCTGAGTTATGACTGAGTTTTAAAAGAGTTAAGACATTTTGGAATCTTTTGCCAAACAAATATACACATTCATAACATTAGGACCTGAAATTCTTTTAACAAAACTCCAGCGTAGTAGCTAATAAGTATCGCTATATGATGCAGTCCTGTCTCTACCAGAAATTCCTTTCGTAGTGGCTCCTTGAGAAACTCTTACCTGGCTTTGTACTCCAGCACACTATCAGCCCAAAATTCTCCCTTACTGATCAGGAACAATGTGGAAAAGCACTTCAGACAGAAGAGAAGGAATCTCATATCACATAGTCAAGCCTAAATCAGATTCGTTCCTATACCAGCCAAATGTTGTATATCATCCCTGCCTTATATTATTTTTCTGAGAAATGCTTTACTCAGTGAAGCAATATTCTTCCATTTTCAATTTGGGGGATGGTTAAAATAATGTGCTTCCATGAAGAAGAGGAGAAGATAGTTTTGTGCACTATCAATGGACACTCATTGGTTTGTTTTATATCCTATGCACTTTTAATAAGCAAATTCCCATTTATAGGAATTAAATGTTCCAGATATTGATTTCAGAGTGATAATATATAATATGAAAATAAAACTTGGTAACATTATCTGATAATATGTAATTCAATATAGTTAGAACACTGGAAAGTGAATAATGAAGCTATTCCTGTTGAAATATTTCAGAAAATCAAATTCATTCCCTGAAGTGCATTATAATAAAATGGAAACAGTGTTGCATGATTTACAGCCCTCAAATTCAGACTTTTAAAGTGATTTGATGTGAAAAACAAAGGATTCTTTGTCTCCTTATCTCCAATCTGTACATATTCTATAATGACATAAGAATAGCTACAAAAAGAGACATTATTAAGCAGAAGGGCTCCTATGTTTCTTTGAGTTTAAGCATCATTTATTTGGTTGTAAATTACTGGTACAAATTATGTAAATTTGTCTGGTTTAGTTCTCAGTCATTCATGAGTTTTCCCAAAAAATAAAAGAATACTTAAACCTATCTGTTTCTAGAAAGTAACACAATCACCTTGCAGATTTTTGTTAACCACTCGGGGGATTAAGTGGACAATTCATTACATTTATTGGGTGCCTCTACAAGTCTGACACTCTCCTAGATGTTTCCATATGCCTTCTTAATTCATCCTCCCTGGACTCAAAGGGGAAGGTGTCATTTTTTATCACCACTAGACAAGAGGCAAAAATGAAGCTCAGTAGGGTTTTAGTATCTTGCCCCATGTCATTCAGGATAGTAATGGAGAGATCTAGATTTCAAGTCAGCAATCAAAAAGGCTTGCTCTGCCACTGGGTCAGTCTCGTCCCCCTTAGATGCCTTGTTGTTATTGTTCTTGTTGTTAAGTGCGGTCAAGTCATGTCTGATTCATCGTGACCCTCTTAGATCCCTAGAAGATACAGAAATGCCTGGAGTAGGAGCAGACTTCCATGAATGGTCATGAATTTGATTTATGAAACCATGACCCATACTTACATGATGAGGAAGAGCCTGATCCCGGGAACCTTGTGTTTTATATTTTTCCTCTTTGACAGTTGGTACTAATGGATTAAAATTTTCTTGAGGTTAAAAAAAAAGAATATTTAGAGCATTACTAAAAGAAACATGTGCTATTAAATAGATTACATCTTCTGTCTGGCCACATGTCATTTTAAGATGACACAAAATGAAGCTGCAGAGACCAGAGCTTTCCTAAGAAAGTAGAAAATCTTGGTCACTTTTCCTGTAAGTGACATTCCTTCATGAGCAGCTGAGCTAAATCTGGAAGGCTTAGAACCAATTGCAAGGGTAAATCAGTTTAGAATAACAGATACTTAGAAATGAAGGACCAAGGGAAAAAATTAATTGGAAGTAGAAAAAATACAAAATACAACCTTCTAGCCAAGCACCTGTAATCTTAGTACTAGAGAGGCTGAGGCAGGAGGATCACAGTTTGGAGGCCAGCCTAGGCTACAGAGTATGAGTTTAGCTAGGACTACATGGCCAGACCCTGTCTTAAAAACATGAACAAATAAGTATCCTACTGAACCCTAAAAGATTCCAAGTGAGTGCACAAAGGTGCCCATAGGTCTTTCTATCCTATTCTGAAAAGTAACTCACAATTAGAAACTAGTAAGTCATGGAAATATGAAGTTTCTTTCTATACTGCCAAATATGACAGCCTGTCAAAATATCTGAAGTATCATGATGGGTGGATTTTATTTTTAACAACTTTTTGTCATGAAATAATGCTTACTTTCTTAGTAACACTCAAACAATATGATAATATGCAAAGGATAAAGTGAAAATGAGACACAGCCACTACTCCCTAGAGGTAACCCAGCCTTCCTCATCACTCTGAGCATATATAATCACAGATATTTATTTATATAAACAGTATCATATTATATGCATGCACATTATTCTCCCACCTACTTTTTTAAAAAGATAATTAGAGACTTGTCTTCAAAACACCTTGAATAGTTAGACTGAACTGGAATTACTTTAGACAGATTCTGTATAGTTACAGACAGGATAGTTCCAGAAAAACTGATGTTAAATTAGTTGGTTTATTTTTAAGTAAGTGAACATGAAAGGCTTTAAGAAAAAGAGAAAAGATAACAAAATTAATTCATTTAGACTAACTCTTCCATCACATCCCTTGGAATATCAAATAAGTTATTAAAAATCAGAATTAGTAATCTAATTTCCAGATAGCCAAAGTAGCTGATTTATTTGCCATTAAAAAATGTAACTCTAAAAAGTTTCCCAAAGATAGAAGTACAAAGATGTCAAAGCATCAAAGCATCATCTTTCCAATGATAGAAATGTTTCTTTAAATGTAATGATTCCATTGTCACTACAAGAAAATAAGGGAAAAGGGAGAGGGATAGAGGAAGAGAAGTGGAGATGACAACTTGAGTTTCTGGTTATAATTCTTCAGATTCCTGTGGAGGTGTATTATATTATCCATACTTCATAGTGGGAGAAGGGTATTTTTCCCACTCCTTATCTCTAGGCTTGGCTATATGACTTCCTTGAGCATTTGAGTTCTCTATGAAAACATCATGAGACACAGAGGCAAGCAATAATCTAGAACTTGGAGCCAAATTCAGCTGTATTCAGCCAAGAAACATTGAGCCCAGACATTCTATACATGCTTGGATGGTGAGCCATTGAGTTTTAGAGTGATTTGTTGCATAGCATAAATAGCTATAGAACAGCTGACTTATAGGAGTTATAACTGACCCAAAAGGAAAATTTGCCTTGACTTTAATCCCTGAAGAACTCTTATTTTGCAGTGTACTGAGCCTTTCATCACACTAGAAAAAATGGGAGAAAGGCAATACAGCCATGTGGTAGCCTTTGCCAATATCAAGGCAAGACTTGGAGACCCTTATAAGAATAAGATTTTTTTTCTAATAAAAGTGGCCATGAATTCCATGACAAGAAGATAATTGGCATAACTGTGTTGGTGAATGAGCCTAACCTCATAAAATTAAACTGTTCAGAATATAAAGCCAGAATCCAGTTAAACTCTTCATGCCTTTAATTAAGCAATGCAGCCAGACTTGTGATGATATATAAGGCCCTCACATGCCTCCAAATCTTTTAGGGGCTCTAATTGCTTCCAACTTCCTTCTCTGGCAGTGAGGGAATTTTTGGAAACTTAGGACATGAAAATCACACTAGGATTCCATCATCTAGGGTCATATTCTCCAACTACAGTAGCTACTAATCATATGAGGCTATTATTTACCTCTTGGTTCAATTAAATGGATTAAATTTCCCTTTCCTCAATCACACTACCCACATTTCAAAGCCTTAATAGCTGCCTGTGGCTAGTGGATGCCATGTTGGAAGCACAAATACAGAGCTCTCTGAGCATCACAGATGCTTCCATTGGATGGCATCAGTTAGAAGCAAGGTGCCCAATCCATTAGTCATGATCTCCTAAAATTAGAAGAATGAAACCATTTGGGCCTGGAGCAATGAATTTGTAGACTGTTTTTAAGAAGGAAAAAAATCTCGAAAGAAGAGACAATTATCAATGGTGATACCATCCTACAGATACTACTTTAACTGATATAAAAAGAATCAGGATACAGGAAATTGACTTTTATTGTTTTATCTGTTTTATCTATCATTCAACAAGGCTGTCCTCCAGCTAGAAGAGACAATTTAAAGATATTGTGGTGAAGAAATCAAAGGAAATTTTAATTCGCGTAATCACCAATCAGCTGTGACTATGTGGGTTCATGTGCCTTGAGTAATTAAAATTTCCAAAGATCATATGAACCTTAATCCTGTGGGTTTTAGCGTGAGCCTCTCATACACTGAGTTCAATTATATCTTGACTTGTTACACTCCGTTTGCTTAAGGGACCAAAGAGCTTCCTAAAAAAATAATGTCCCATTTGGATGTTTCTTAGCAATAAAACAACAGAAGCAGGAAGACCAACGGCTGTCATCTCTCTTTTGTTACAGCCTAACATGTATATGTTTGGCTTCTCAGTGGTGATAGTGCGGTGGGAATAACAACAAGCTTCCATTATCCAGAAGACACAGCTGTACCCAGAAACAAGAGTTGGAAGTAGAAGAGGAAAAATACTGCATACATCTGGTAGTAAATGCAAAGCTTATTTTTAAGTACACATGAAACATCCTCTGTGGTCTCCCAGAAATAATTTGTGGAGGTAGTGCACAAAAAGGGCTATGATTTCACATAAATGTTGCAGATTCTACCTTCCAAAGATAGCCTCAAAATATCTCCCATCTCACATGCTTCACGAAAAACCTGCCTGTCCCTATCAAGAGGTGAAACTTGTTCCCCTTTGCTTGTGCTTGTTCCTCTTTAAGGTGACTAGGCTGATAGAATATGGCAGAAATGAAATCACATCACAGCCTTACATTCTTGACAATGGGGGTACATTCTGAGAAATGTGTTGTTCGGCAGTTTTGTGGTTGTGTAAACAGCATCAAGTATACTGACACAAATCTAGGCTAAACTTAGCTAAACATAGAAGAGATACAGTGAAAAATACAGTATTAAAGATTAGAAAAGTGGTGTGCCTGTTCAGGGTGCTTTCTACAAAGGGATCCTACGTGATTGAGAATTGGTCTGGGTGAGTCAGTGAGTGGTGAACTGAATGGGAGGGCATAGGGCATTACTGTATGCTGCTTCAGACTTTACAAACCCTGTACACTCTGACTAAATTTTTAAAAATTTTTTCTTTATTCAGTAATACATTAACCTTATTGTTGTTGTTGTTAGGTGCCATAAAGTCAGATCTGACTCATAGCAACCCTATGTACAACATGAATGAAACACTCCCTAACACTGTGCTATGCCCAGCACTATGTCAGTGCTTCTCTGCTATTTGTAGGGGTTTTAATGGCTAATTTTTTGGGAATTCATTTGGGAGTGAGCTGCCTCATCCTTCTCCCATTTTTGTGGTGCTGGGGATCAAATCCAGAGCCTCAGAGAACAGAGCGCAGCACTCTACCAACTGAGCTAAACTCCAGCCCGTATATTAACCTTCACTTACTGTAACTTACTGTACAAACTTTGTAGTGTTTTTTAATTTTTGATTTTTTTATAACACAGCATATAATTGCACGGAAATATTTTCTTTCTTTATATCCTTATTCTATAAGCTTTATTCTACTTTATTTATTTATTTATTTATTTATTTATTTATTTATTTATTTTACTTTCTAAACTTTGTTGCTAAAAACTAAGACACAAAAGAAACACTAACCAAGGCTAGCACAGAGTCAGTATCATGGTCCTCCATCCCCAAGTCGTGTCCCACTGTATGGCCTTTAGGGGCAGAACCCACAGGTGGCTGTCATCTCCTATGCCTGCTTCTGGGTCCCTCCTGAGGACTTCTCTGAGGCTCTTGTTGAGGAGGTAGCACTGTTTTCAGAAATACATCCATGGTGATTTGCTGAGTTTGATTCTCTTTTTCATCACAGATTTGCTTATAAGCAGATAATGCACCATGAACATTGCTCTCTATTAACGAAAACCTTTCAATGTTGGAGTCCATGTTTTCAAACTTTTTAAGAAGCTTCTTGATATTTACCAAAGCTTCTGCTAAACCCTTCACAATGTTCTCAGGAGCTCTTTTTTTTTCTCCTACAGTTTCCTTTTCTCTTTCTTCTTCAACTCTACCCTCCTGTTCCAGTTCCAACAGCTCCTTATTAGTCCACTCCTCAAGACCAACCTCCAGGCACTCCTCACTGCCATCCTCACACACACCCAGGTTAAAGGTATTTGCCATCCCGACCACAGCCTTGTTGAGTTTTGCAACCTCTCATTCTTGGCAAATCCTTTGAAGTCATGGATAAACCTCTTTTGCGTCTTCTTCCAGATGCCATTCCTACACTGCTTGGTGACATCACCTAAATCCCAAGCAAGGTTCTTCTTGTAGTCATAAGTGTTGTAATTCTCCCACAATTGCATCAGTGTCTTCTCTGTGTCTTCCTCAGTTGCACCAAGAGCCTGGGCAAAGGTCGCCCTCAGGTGGTGGTGTTGTTGTTAGGTGCCATTGAGTCGAGCTCTACTCATAGCGACCCTATGTACAGCAGATGGAAACACTTCCCGATTCTGTGCCAGGCACATGATCTTATTTATGTTTAAGCCCATTGTTGCAGACACTGTGTCAATCCATCTGGTGGAGGGTTTCCCTCAGGTAGGAAGCTTTAATAGATGTCTTTCATCCATTGGTTGGATCAAAGAGGTGGTGTTTATAAGGAGAAACACCACTTTGATATTGCAGTGAAGACCACCAATAAGGGTATGCGGGAGCATTATTAATAGGAAGCAAACCCTGGAAAAGTATGCCATGCTCCAACCAGTGCTTCTCCATTTCACTCCATGGCAATTCAGGAGGGCATCTTGGAAGAGGAGCTGGGTCTTAACTTCCTATTGATCCTGTAGAACACTGGCAATGTGTGCTGATTGATATGCTTCAAGGCACCGGGCTCTCACTATGCCAGATCACACAGGATGTCGATTGTCCCCAAGCAAGACTGTCCTTAAAAGCCTTGAAAGCTGGCATTGACCAACCTCCTTATGCACAAAAGTCCTTTCAGGCATCCATTTCCAGAATAGTGAGATTCATCCATATCAAAGATTTCATCTGGCAAATAAGTTTCCTCCATTATTGGCTTGTCTAGAGTTTCCAAAAATCCTTCAGCTGCCTTCACATCAGCACTCTCTGACTCACTCTTAATTTCACATTATGTAGCAAACAGCAATTCTGAGTCATTTAAATTACCCAGAACTAGTAGTACATTCAATGCTACAGTAGGGTCCAGCCTTTTCTTTCAACATTTTTTCAGCATGGCAAACAAACATCTTGGCTTTAGCTGTGATCTGCATAGGACTGAGGGAGAATATGCTTCTGTGCCTGGTCTTCAACCCAGAGGTTTCCCTGTATCTGATACAGGCCCTTCTTAATTTTTTTCTTTCTTTTTTTCTAGTATCATAGCCTTCAATGAAGCAGATTCTTTAATAACAACTTTTGTCACTTTGTTCTTATACTTTAAGACCACAGCCATGGTAGAATGAGACATACTTGGCTGGGGAGTGATATCCATTAGTGATTTTCTACCTTCATAATCTTAAACCACTTTGGGTTTCCTTTCCAGGTTAATCACTTAACATGGCCTCTCACTGGCAACACTGCAGTGGATTTTAAAATTTAGGGTGCATGATGAACAAAACAATGTGAGATTAAATCAAGTACAAGATAAAATGATGCAATTGAGAGACAGCATAAAGATGAGATGGATGAGGCTGCTGCCGGCGTCACAGCATACGGTTCCACAGCTGACTTTTACAAGCAGCGAGAGTTCAGTCTTAACTAATGATTAAAATTATAGTATACAAAAACTAGGAACAGTCATGTATTTTCATTATCAAGAATTAGGTATTGTGCATAATTGTATGTGCTATACTTTTATACTATTAAGTTACTTCTTGTTGTGGGGTCCTGTCGAGTCAGATCCAACTCAGAGCAACCCTATGTGCAACAGGATGAAACACCACCCAACACTGTGCCATGCACATGATTTTTTATATCTGAGCCCAATGTTGCCACTTTGTTTCTTCTCATTTTGAGCCACACCACAGCAGCAAACAAAAGGAGGTTCCAGGGGTTTAACTGTATTCCCATCATTAAGGTTGACTCTACTTTGAGGAGACAGTTCTTCCCGTCATTTCTTGAATTCCTTCCAGCCTGGGGGGCTCATTTTCTGGCAATGTATTTAACAGTGCTTCTCTGCTACTCATAGAGTTTTCAATGGATAATTGTTCTGGAGGTGGGCTGCAGGATACTTCTCCCTAGTCTGTCTTAGTCTGGAAGCTCAGCTGAAACCTATCCACCATGGATGGCCCTGCTGGTATCTGAAATACTGGTGGCATAGCTTTCAGCATCCCAGCAACACGGAAGCCCCTACAGCACAGCACAACAAGCTGACAGACATGTGGGGGGTTAGCAGGTAATAGGGATTTCTTGGCTCCATTTTAATCTTATGGAACCGCCAGTGAATATCTGGTTCATCATCAACTAAAGTCCTCCTTATGAAGCGCATGATTGTACTTCCCAGGCTAGGTCATAAGAATGTCATGCACTTCTGCTTTGTTCGTCCCCTTTGTTCCTTTGGAATATGTGGTTTCTCAGTCATCCTGCACCATGCTGTGAGGGAGCCCAAACAGATTGAGGAGGGACATTTGTGGAAAGGGAATGTACTCCCGAGACCACAGCCCCAGCTGAGCTCTCAGCTGACCTCCCAGCTAGTATCTAATACAAATTTTTCAGCTATGGGAGTGAGTCCTCTTGAAAGTAGACTCCTCATGTCCTAAAAGAAGCACCCAAGCTGATGGTGTGTAGAAGTAAATGGCCCTATAAAGCCCTGCCCAAAGTGTGTGTTCACAAGCAAGGTAAATGATTTTTGCTGTTCAGACCACTACATTTTGGGGTGGTTTAATATGTAGCAATAGATTGATATAAATGTGCTTTCAGTGCCATTAGCAAAGTCAGTAGCTGAAAACAATGCAAATTTTATATTTTACTGTTCTGTAGATTAGAGAGCTGGGGTTCAGCTCATTTGGTAAAGTGTTTCTCTGGTCTCTCTGAGGACCCAGGTTGATCCACAGCACATTCTTCCTAGTCATTCTAGAACTTCTGATGCAGAGCGGATGGCTTACACTGCTCCTAGTCACCTCTTTTTTTACATTCATATGTCTCCTAAATGTGTTAAATTCATGAATTTTCTCACCATCCCACACATAGTGTCCCTCCTCTTTATTGCATCTCAGATATAATAGCCTTCTTTTCCTTGATTGCCACAAAATAATAAATCAAATCAAAACTAATATGATAAAAGATAAAGCCCACAGACAGATGTCATGGAAAGTGCCAGGAGGGAGAAGGATTACACCGAACAAGAGCAACCAAAAGTTGCCTGTTAGACATCTTGGTTTTGCGCCAGTTCTGCTATCTCAGGTCAGCCTCCCCATGTGGCTCCACGATCTCTTCTGCAGCAAAACAAAATAAAATGGAATCATCCTTTGGCTTCATGCAGAAAGAGGCAGTGCCTTCCAGCACCTGACCCTGAGTTCACCTGCAGCGCTCCCTCTCATATGCACAGAGTTCATTGCTATGCCTCACTTCTTGCTTCTCCTTCCCTCACCAGTATATGCAAAAAGGAGGAGAGATTTATTTCCAGACTAATGTAAATAATGCTACCACCTCCCTCTATCTCACCCAGAAGGCATAAAATCTTACTATCTATTTTGTTTCTGAAATATATATCTCCCTTCCATTCAACTATGGGAACATAAAGAAAATTATTCATGTAACTTCAATACTGGGGAATCCTGCAAATTCAGGGCTCTAGAGACCCTGTGATACCTTTGTCTATTTTGTTGTTGTCATTGTTGTTGTTATTGTTTTTCCTCCTGCCCTCCTGCCCTGCTATGACCCAGAGCCTGAAAAGCAGACAGGGTAAGCATATTGAGAAGGGTGCTGACCAACAGGGTGCCTGGTAATGTGTGCTTGAGAAACAAAGAAGGCATCCTCACCAGGAGCTGGCTCGGCCTGAGCGGCATGGCGCCAAAGGCAGGGAGGATAACAAACCCAGATGTAGTCCAGAGTCTACAGGAGAGCTTCAGTGTTTCCAAGGAAAATTAAAAACTAATAACCAGATTACACCTTCTGAGCTCTGTGCCCTGTGGACTTCTGCTGAATTTTGGATGAGGTGAGACAGAGAGGGGAGGAAGGATGGTTAGGCAAAGAAACAGACCTTTCCTAACAACAGCCTCAGGTGTGGCATAAGCCTTATTCCAACAGTGCCCAAGAGCTCAAGAAGTCATGTAGATTTTGAGTATGCCAAAATTGTGTTAATATTTGTTTAGTAAGTATTAAGCTTTAATAGAAAATTTTCGTGGACCAAGTTATGGATAATTTGAAAATTTTAGGATGATTACATCCTCAAATAGCACATAAGGCATAGTGATCGCTGCACATCAGGGTGCTGCACCGAATGGCTAGGGGCCGCATATTGTATGGTAACAAATGATTTTCACATATCATAGCAACTTATTTAAGCCTCACAGCAAGAACTGGGTATATTTCTTTCTTTCCAATAATACAAGCCTGGCTAAGCAGTCCAGCAGATATTGGCTGCACACATAGCTCGTCAATATGCTAGGATCCAGTTGACTCATTTGTGAAATGAGATAAAAACAGCTACCACTTCTCATTGTGAGGATTAAATAAATTAATATGCAAAAACCACCTACCACAACGCTAAATATTACCCATAGCACAGGCTCAGTAATGGCAAATATATGTTTATAGTATATTTGTATGAGTACAAGTAATATGTATTTTCCAGGAGAGTTGACCCTGCAAACCAGACCCCCAGAAAAAATAATTCCTTATTAGAATGAAGGGAACCATATACTTCTAAAGAAAATAATTTTCCATAGGTGCAAAGGGTAAGTGTAGAGTTCAAATGAAAACATCACTTGTTCTTGTTCCAGAAAGACTATAAATACTAAACCAAAAAAATTTTAATCCAGAATTAAGTATATGAATAAAATAGTTAAAACATACTCGGAGGTATCTTAATTACTATAATGTACCTATTATATATGGTTATCAGGAGTCCTGGAATAGACCCAATGGGATGTTAGGACATAGGAATTTCTAATTAAAAGCAACTCTAGAGAACATGTCATTAAAAGTTCATATTTTACAGATGAAGATGCTGTGGCTCTTTACTGGTAATTTTGTTGCATCATTTCTATTGATAATGCGAAAGATATATACATATAGCCCTAAATAATATGATGTTTGGTTTTCCTTGGTTTTATACTTTAACTTGTTTTTTCAATGAATATTGTTTTGAACACTTACCATATATGTTATAGCTCTAGTTCATTCGTTTTTGTCACTACCTAATATGCCAATGGGGACGTGTCATATATATCCATACTCCTGCTAATAGACAGTCCACTTTTAGTAATTATAGCAGTATCACCTGGTGCATATGACAAGTTTCTGAAATATTTACTTAGAAAAGGAATTCCTGGGAGTTAACTTTATGAAGTTTGAATTTTACAAAATATGTCATTAAACTAATTTAAACACTTACTAGCATTAAGCCATATTAACCTTTAGTATTGTTCAAACTTCTTGTCTTTTTACCAAACAAGAAACCAACAAAATGTTTATCATTGTAGTACTAATTTGTATATGCCGGATTACTGATGGAATTTTTAAACCTATTTGTATGTCATTATTATTATTTCTTCTCTTTTAAAACACATTTATTTTTGTTTTTTGCCCATTCTTCACCTTAAATGTTTTTATGGTTATAAAACAATTTCACTTTTCTATATTTTGTTATTTATTTGAGGTACTGGGAGGCTGAACCTAAGGTCTCACACATATTTTGCAAGTGACCTACCACTGACTGCACCCATAGTCCCATTTTTAATTTTTATCATGAGATAGGGTCTCGCTAAGTTATTCAGGCTGCCTCTAGTCTCTATTCAGGCTGCTTCTAGTCTCAAACCTGTGATCATCCTGCCTCTGCCTCCTGAGGCAGAATTGCTGGGATAACAGGGGTGTGCCAACACGCTTGGCTCACTTTTCTATATTTTAAATGAGTCTCGGTAAGAGTATGTTTCCTGGTGCCAGGCACCGTGGCGCATGCCTGTAATCCCAGCAGCTCGGGAGGCGGAGGCAGAAGGATTACAAGTTCGAGACCAGAGGCAGTCTGTGTAACTTATGGAGACCCTGTCTCAAAAAAGTAAAAAAAAAAAAAAAGAGGGCTGGAGTGCAGCTCAGTGGTCTGTAGGTCTGTACTTGCAGAGAGCATGCAAGCACAAGGCCCTGGGTTCAACCCCCAGGACCGAAAAAAAAAAAAGTATGTTTCCTGTCCATTTTGTCAAAATTTTCAGATTATTGCCATAATACCGTTGAATATATTTTCATTATTACTTAAATATTTGATATAAATGTAGTTATGTTCTTGTTTACATTCCAAGTATTTTTTGTGTCTTCTCTTTTCCTCTTAATTTTATCACTATTTTCTCCATCTTAGCAAGTTCTTTCTTCAAAGAAACAACTTTAATTTATTAACCATCTATTTTAATCAGTTTATTTCACTCATTTTTAAAAATTTTCTCTCTATTATCTTTGTTATTCCACTTTCTTGAGGCTAATTATGAAGTATCTTAATTACTATAATGTACTTATTGTATATGGCTTATCAGGAGCCATGGAATAGACCCAGTGGGATGTTAAAACACATGAATTTCTAATAAGAAGCAGTTGTAGAGAACATCTCATTTAAAACTTCGTATTTTACAGGTGAAGATACTGTGGTTCTTTATCAGTAAAGTTCCTAGCTATGCTTCAAAGGTACCCATGAGGTGGTGAAAATGCTGGGGAAGTTTCTGTTAGGAGCGCATCCTGCCAGCTTTTTATAATGGACTGTGCTTCTCAAAGTCTTGTCTACAGGTCCCCATCGGTGGATCAACCTCCTAGGCAACTAAGGTCTAAGATGAAATTCATATACCTAATGTCATGCAATAGGCTAGAGTTTAGTTCAGTTGGTAGAGTATTTTCTCTGTACACTCTGAGGTCCTGGGTTCAATCCCCAGCACCATAAAAACGGGAGAAAAACCTGGCAACCTCACTCCCAAAACAGCCATTAAAATCCCCACGAATAGCAGAGGTGCACTGACATAGTGCCAGGCATGGCACAGTATCAGGGAGTGTTTCATTCTATTGTACATATGGCTGCTATGAGTTGGACCTGACTCAACAGCACCTAACAACAATAATAAATGTCATGCAGATATCATTCACAGGAATTCCATCAAGTGTGTCTCTGTTTTCCATTTGTTTTGAGAACTTTGGAGTATTTTTGCAGTTTTTAAATAGATTTAACGTGATTTTATTAGTTATTTTCACATTGCCATGACCAAAATTCCTGACAAAAACAACTTAAGGAAGGAAAAGTTTACTTTGACTCACAGTTTCAGAGGATTCCGTCTGCGTTGCTTAGCCCTGTGCATTCAAGCAGAACACCATGGTGGCAGAAAGTGTGTGGCAGAGGAGAGCTCTTCCCATCACAGTGGTCTAGGAAGCAGAGAAACCTTACAGGATGGGATAGGGGTAATAAACCCCCAAGGACCTGCTCCTAGTGACCTACTTCCTTCAGCCAGGTCCTATCTTCTAAAGATTCCACAGCCTCCCATAATAGTGCTGTGGGGACCAAGAGTCCAAACACATGAGCCAGTGGGGGGCATTCCATATTCAAGGTACAACTGTGATCATCCTGTGTTCCTCTCTTCCTTTGAATGTCCCCTCCTATCAAACCAACTAGCAAGCCCTGCCGAATCTGCTTTGAAAACATACTACGTGCAGAGCAGTTTTACTGAGTCTGAACTTGCTGTTGTAATTTCCAACTTGTAGCATATGTCATCACCACCAGATCTACATAATTATCCTAAGTCTTTTAAATAAAAATAGTAATTTAAGCCAGACAGCATGGCATGCCTATAATTCCAGCAACTCAGAAGGCTGAAGCAGGAGGATGGCAAGTTCAAGGCCAGAGGCAGCCTGTGCAATTTAGCAAGACCTTCTCTCAGAATAAAAATTTGAAAAGGGGGTTTGGGATGCAGCTCAGTGGCGGGAGTGCCCTGGGTTAAATCCCCCAGTAACACTTCCACCTTCAGCAGCAGCAGCAGCAGCAGCAGCAGCAGCAGCAGCAGCAGCAGCAGCAGCAGCATACATTTAAAAATTTCACAATGTTCTTGGATATGTAATGTAAAACTTATTGGCTTTACTGTGTTGAGTTTATTTTTTATGATTTTGGCTTTCAATCATTCAAGCATAGGCCAAGCTGAAGATCAGGCTCCTCAGAGGAAATACTGTACTTTGCTCTCCCATGATTGTTGGCTGGCTATAGCCTGTGGAGGAAGGGCTTTCAACCCTTATTTCTTTATACCTTTCAGAAGCATTTTGTTCTGAATAGTTGTGACTTTCAGTTGTGGATTGATTCCCAAATTTTAATCCAAACTTTTGATTGATAATGGAGCAGTAGTAAAACAGACAGTGATCAAGGAAATAGGATCCCAAACATGAATTTGCCTCCTTGATTTAACCTGCTATTTGTATTTTCAAGAAACCTTCTAAATATGCTTCAAGATAAAATAGCAACACCTACCAGAGAGTTGCCTGCAGCCATACCACCCTGGCATCTGATCCTGTCAGATTTCAGAAGCTAAGCAGGGTTGGCCTGCTTGGATGGGAGACTGCCTGGGAACACCAGGTGCTGTAGGCTTGGGAGAAGGGCCTGGCAACTCATTCCCAATAAATAACCAGTCATCAAAAATCCTATGAATAGCAGAGAAGCACAACAATAGTGCTGGGCGTAGCACAGTGTCAGGTACTGTTTAACCTGTTGTACATAGGGTTGCTATGAGTCAGTTCAAACTTGATGGTGCCTAACAACAAAAACAACAACCAGATAGCTTCCAAAGTACAAAGCTTTATATGATTGGATTGGATAAATAAATGAGAATAAAATAATATGGAATCTGGTGGATCCACCAGTTACAAATAGCACTGCACACTCAATGCTTCTCGGCAGCCTTCACTCCATAGGCTGCAGCCAGCCAACAACCTTGGGAGAGCAAAGTACAGCATTTCCTCTGAGAAGCCTTGTCTTCAGCTTGGCTCATGCTTAAAATGATTGAAATATTTCTTTAGTTTCAAATTGTGTGTGTATGTGTATTTTTTTTCTTTGAAGTTAAGTTGCTCACTAACCATACTGAACTAAGTCTCTAGGAAATTGGATTACTCTGGGTTTGCTTGGGAGAACTTGGACTTGGAACAAGACCCTTTCACTTTTTTTCTTCCAGATCCTAGTGTGGATTCCATCACCCATGAACTTTTTTGAGCCATGAAGATTGCCTGGGGTGAAGGATGGGCTTTTCTCCATTTCAAACTCTAGGATAGTGTTGTTATTTGCTGGAAGTGACTCTATCTCTAACAGAAGAGATTAGGAAATTAATGTGTTCAAGGTTAAACTTGTTTAAATACAGGAGTGCCAAAATATATGTATACACACTTTAAGAAAGGAAAAATTATATAAAATTGTAGTACTCAATATATACCAATAACAAAAGATAAATACAAGTCACATATGACTTCTGCAATTACAAGAGGTACTCAAAGTGGTTACCATAGCAAAAGAAGCAGAAATTGTTTCTACACAAGGTTTCCTGGATCTTCCCTTGTACACATCACACACAGTACCATGTGTCTCAAACTTATCACAAATGCATGCCGTTGTTAGGCATATTAGAGGTTCTATGGCATAGTCATGCCTCCATTGTCCTTGTATTTCCACAACATTCTTAAATTTCAAATACACTTCAAATTGGTTTTGTGGTCTCTGTATGACCACTGTGCTTCTGCTATTTTCTTTGACTGTCCCGCCTGTAGCACTCATTTGATTAATGCTATCTTTTGAACGAATATCATACTATACATTGCTACTGTAATTCAATTCAACTTTGAAAAGTAATACATAGATAACATCTCTTAAAATGTGTGTATTTTTGTGGCATGCTGGTAGATGCAGAGAAGTTTCTCTGCTGTCAATAAGACAAAATACTTTACTAAAGGATGAAATCAGTGACCTCTTTGGATACAGAATGTTCATATCAGAATAGTACATAATTAGTCATTGGAGAAATAAGTCCCTTGAACTTTTCAGGCATTGTTCTTGTTGTTGTTGTTGTTGTTAGGTGCCATCAAGATGACTCTGACTCACAGAGACCTTATGTACAACAGAACAAAACATTCCCTGACACCGTGGGGACTTTTCCCCTCCTCCTTTGGTTTGTTCTTTAGGATAAATATACAAAAGTGGGATTATCAACTCTATGCTCTGAAATTTTTACAATTCTTGGTATATAGTATCAATTTATTTTGCCATGTCTGGCACTATGTCAGTGCTTCTCTGCTATTCATAGGGTTTTCAGTGGCTAATTCTTTCAGGATTGTTTCAGGAGTGGATTGCCACATCCTTCTCCCAGTTTTGCAGTGGTGGGATCAAATGCAGGGCCTCAGAAAGCGCAGAGCAGCACTCTACCAACTGAGATAAACCCCAGCCACTCTCCTAGTATAAAACTGATTAATATAAGGTGGAAAATGATAGTATAAACCTCATAGGTTTCATGTTATTGTGTTGTTAGGTGCCATAGAGTCGGGTTTGACTCATAGCAACCCTATGTACAGCAGAGCAAAACACTCCCCAACTCTATGCTAGGCACACAATCTTTTTTGTGTTTAAGCCCATTGTTGCAACCACTGTATCAATCCATCTAGATGAGGGTATTCCTTTTTTTCATTGACCCAACACTCTCCCAAATATGATATCCTTCTCCAGGGATTGGTTCTTCCTGACTACATGTCCAAGATATGTAAGACACACTCTAGCCATCTTTCCTTCCGAGGAGGACTCTTGTTGCACTTCTTCTAGGACAGATTTGTTGGTTCTTTTGGCAGTCCATTCAATATTAGTCTCCAGCACTATAATTCAAAAGTATCAATTCTTCTCCTGTCTCCCTTATTCAATGTCCAGCTTTCACAATCATATGATGTAACTGAAAATACCATTGCGTGAGTCAGGTGCACCTTCATCTTCAATGTGACATCTTTACTTTTCAACACTTTAAAGAGGTCTTTTGCAGCAACTTTTCCCAATGCAATGAATCTTTTGATTTCTTGACTGCTACTTCTAGGCATACTCATGGCAATTATCCTTTCTGAGCAGGACAGGCAAATAAGTATATGCATCTCAAAATTTCAGTCACAATACTTACTATTAAATGAAATACAGAATCCATTCACAAACTCTCGTGCTTATTTCTAAAACCTAGGATTAAATTACTTCACAGCTTATTAACTTACTACAAATTCACTCATAATGCAAGAGCATATATAAATTCTAAAATAAGAATATAAATAAGGTACTGTGAAAGTTTTTTTGGAAGGAGGGTGCTGTTTGAAACTTGAGATTAAAAATGAATTCCAATTATTATAATTATGATAAAATAACATGAAAATATTACAGTATAATTGGAAAGTACATGAGAATACATGTGTAATTCCACCATCCTAACAAACATGTATGTCTTTCAAGCATGTTCTCACATGTGTATACATTTTATACAGTGGTAGTCATATTGTTATGTGTGCTTTTGGGGAAATTTTCAACTTATCAAAAATGTTTTCCTTTCTTGCCATGCTGTCCTCATAATTATCAATTTTTGGTTGCAGCAAAGTATCAGGTACTTTGTGTGTGTGTATGTGTACACACACATCCTATCAAGTACTTCTGCTGTAATGTCTTTTTGAACTGGGGTCTTACTATGTTGCCCAGGCTGATCTCACACTCTTGGGCTTCAGTCATCTTTCTGCTTCAGGTTCCCAAGTAGCTTGGACTATAGTCATGCAGACTGCACTTGGCTCCTCTGACATAATTTAATTAATATTTCTACTATTGTTTGATTTTGCAGTCTCTTGCGGGATCAAAAATTATATTAGAAATGTATATTTTTACAGGTGAGGACTTTTCCCCTCCTCCTTTGGTTTGTTCTTTAGGATAAATATACAAAAATGGGATTATCAACTCTATGCTCTGAAATTTTTACAATTCTTGGTATATAGTACCAATTTATTTTGCAAAGGCAAAACAATCCTTTCTCCAACCATATGTGAGGATCACAGATTGACTTCAATCTCATCTGTTGTTGTTGTTGTTAGGTGCCATCGAGTCATGTCCGATTGAGTCATGTCTGACTCATAGCGACCCTCATAGGGTTTTCAATGGATGATTGTTTCAGGATTGCCTCATCAGCAAAGGTATGTCTATGCATCCATCTCTCTGCAATTTAGCAGGTAAAAAGATACTATTTTCCTCATGCTTTCATAATTACCTTATTGTTGTTAGGTGGTCAAGTCAGGTCTGACTCATAACGACCCTATGTATAGCAGAACAAAGCACTCCCCAATTCTGTGCCAGGCACACGCTCTTATTTAGGTTTAAGCCCATTGTTGCAGACACTGTGTCAGTCCTTCTAGATGAGGGTCTTCCTTTTTTTCCATGACCTTCCACTGTCCCAAACGTGATGTCCTTCTCCAGGGATTGGTCCCTCCTGACTACATGTACAAAATACATAAGATGCAGTCTAGTTGTTGTTGTTGTTGTTAGGTGCCGTCGAGTTGGTATCCAACTCATAGCGACCCTCATAGGGTTTTCAATGGCTGACTGTTTCAGGATTGCCTTGGGAGTGGATTGCCAGGCCCTTCTCCCATTTTTGTGGTGCTGGGAATTGAACTCGGGACCTTGCTTCCGAGGAGCATTTTGGTTGCACTTCTTCTAGGACAGATTTGTTGGTTCTTTTGGCAGTCCATGGTATATTCAATAGACGTCTCCAGCACCATAATTCAAAACCATCAATTCTTTTCCTGTCTCCCTTGTTCAATAGTCCAGCTTTCACAACTATATGGTGCCACTGAAAATACCATGGCATGAGTCAGACACACCTTCATCTTCAATGTGACATCTTTGCTTTTCAACACTCTAAAGAGATCTTTTGCCACAGCTTTTCCTAGAGCAATGCATCTTTTGATTTCTTGACTGCTGCTTCCATGAGTGTTGATTATAGAGCCAAGCAAAGCAAAATCTTGGACAACCCCAATCTTTTCTCCATTTATTGTGAAGTTGCATACTGACCCAGTTGTAAGGATTTTTGTTTTATTGATATTTAGTGGCAACCCATATTGAAGGCTATGATCTTTGATCTTCATCAGTAAATGTTTTAAGTCCTCTTCACTTTCAGCAAGCAGAGTTGTGTCATCTGCACAACACAGATTGTTAATGAATGTTCCTCCAATCCTGATGCCGCATTTTTCATCATAAAGTCCAGCTTTTCAGATTCATTTTAACATGTTAAAGAATAATTATGTTTCTCCTCCTGTATTGTCTGGTATAGTTTTTTTAAAAAGTTGTTTCCTCAGTTGTTAGAAGGTCTTTTCCACAGAAACCCCAGGCTGGTAAAGGCACAAATGTGGAAATGCAAAGGATGTTGATGTGTTTGGATTATAGAACATATAAAAGAGGAGAGCATAAAATAAAGACATAAATCAAACAGTAACCAAGTCACAAAAGGGAAAGCAACTTCCTCAATAAGACTTAAGAATTCTGTTCTTGAAGGAGCTATGTCAGATGTAGATTAATACCAAAAGTTCTTAAGTAGGAATTATCCAAATTGGTACATAAACAAACTGGAGTAAATCCCATTTCCTTTCTTCCTTATTACTCATGTAACAATTAAATACGCCCCTTGTTCTCCAGGACAAAGGTGATATAAAAATAAGTTAGTGTCTCTCCGCATACATTGAATGTATTCTTAAGAAACACTACTTTAGAATAATATGTTAGTTTTGGCAATCAATGATATTTTAGTGTGGGAGAGAAAAATATCTTGCCTGATATCTATAACAGAAGACA
Source organism: Pedetes capensis (assembly GCA_007922755.1). NCBI lineage: Eukaryota > Metazoa > Chordata > Mammalia > Rodentia > Pedetidae > Pedetes > Pedetes capensis. Next base: position 13,528 of record VMDO01009485.1, on the reverse strand, counting down.
GATTAGCCAGAGAAAGGAATTTAGTATAAGTTTGAGGTAACATGGGAAATTTCAGAAATGAAAACACAAAGAAATAACAAAACTGTGACTTTTTTTTCAGCACGAGGATTTGAACCCAAGTCCTCACACATGTTGCCCAGTCCACACACATGTTGCCCAGTCCTTCTCCCAAGCCTACAGAACCTGGTGTTCCCAGGTGGTCTCCCATCCAAGTACTAACCAGGCCCAACCCTGCTTAGCTTCCAAGATCTGACAGGATCGGACACCACAGTGGTATGGCTACAGGTGTATAAGCAGTCATTACTCTTGAGTATATTGAGCTGTATTTCTGTTTCTGGTTTGCCCAATGAGACAATTGTCAACACAACTGCATTATTGATGTCTGTACATCAAAAATAGCAATGTTATTCCACATCTAAAATTCTAGCACCCTAAACTGTGGTTTCTTTTCCATCCTGTATTGTGGTTAAAATGTGTGCTTTTTTTTAAATAATGAACTGTCTTGATACGCAACTGTAGAGATATAGCAAGATAGTCTATGTGTAGAAAAACAATGCTCATCTCAACATTTTCTACGTAGGAATTGACTTTTAATGGTAAAATTGGGGTTTTTATTTATTTAGTTTTGTGGTTTGATGTTAGCTACTTATTAATTTATTCATTTATGAGGTCTTGCCTTGTAAAGGCTATGTTATGGAGATATTTTCTGAAACATCTGAAAGAAAATTAACCAAATATGAATGCTTCACCTATATCATGCCAAACATCTGGACACTGGGATTGTTCTCAATTTGTATTCAGATAACTACAAATGGCACCAGACTCAGTCACTGTCAATAAACACTGATTGCATTAAAATAAGGCCATACAACTTGCAGGCCAACCATGAAGTGGATCTCAGTTGAGGAGTTCAACAAAATGAAGGTTCTAAACAGGCTGCAGAGTCACCATCGCAGGATTCAAGGGACAGAGTAGGTGAGAGGCCTCTTCTTTTACTCATCCACTACCTCAATACGTTACCCAATGATACATGCAATACTGTTGACACCAGACTGGTTTTAGAAATAATGCATTGGAAAGTGGCATTTTTAAATATTCTTCCAAGAGAAAATTCCCCTGCCGTACATTTACCCTCCTTATAACTTTTGTTGAACTTTTGGTTTGGTTAATTTTTGACTAAATATATTATATGGTGCATTCTGGCAGGCAAGTTTCTACCTTTTTTGCACTAAGAATACACTATACTATTCTATGCCATTTGTTTTATTTTATTTTATTTTGCGGTGCCGGAGATCAAACCCAGAGCTTCATGCCTGCTAGGCAAATGCTCTACTACTGAGCTACATCCCCAGCCCCAGTATACTATTCTAAAAGTTTCCCTAGGGAAGAGGTACAAAGGATGCATCACCCACTTGAAGGATGTATTAAAAACCTTAACACAAGCCATCCTATAGGATTAATGTTCTAAGGTATATTGCTCTTATCATTGTTGCTCAGTAAATTTCTCTGTCTTTCATCTCAGCCAGAAAATGCTGTTCAGGTGTTATTCATCATTGAAAGTACACTCTGTTACAGACAATTTAGTTTATGTGCCACAGCAAATACACAGTTACAGACAATTTATTTAATGCAACCAGGAAGTTTTGGTATCTGACCATATCTTCCAGTTGAAGCAAGGGGGCTAAGGACAGCAGGAAATAATTTATCAGGTTTAATGCAGAGAAGTAAGAGTTTATAGATCTTACTGAATTGCTTTTGATCATTTCCTATTGTAGAAATTCCTCTTTGTGGGCAGAAATAGAAAATAACAGTATAACTTATATTTTTGTTCTCTGTCAGAGTGGCAGGTATATCTTAAGAGAAACAGAGCAATGCTGTGTTATCTGGAAGTGCAACCTATGGGAACAAGAACCTAACCATAGCTAAAAATCGTTAGCAAAAAAAAACTAGATCTCAAAATGAGAAAGAGAGGAGAAAATTGGGGAAAGATGTGCAGAGTGCCAGGGCCCACATTAAGCTTTCAACACATAAAAGATCCAACTCCAGAGAGGGGTAAATCAAGGTAGAATTTCAGGGGTCTGACTGTGGCTGACAAATCACAAGGACCTCCAGCTGCCTAGGGCTCCCAGCACACCCTGCCTGTGAGGCAACAATGGCTCATGAAATCCAGTCATATAAGAAATTAGCGGTTGAGAGCAGTCAGGGACTGGCATTGATCATACTACTGGCATTATTTTCTTTCAACTCTTCACCTCTTCAAGGGTAGGCTTATTTTCCCCCAATCTTTCTCTGATGATAAATTTTATCTATTTCATTCATTTTTATTGTTTTATTTTTTAAAATATTACACTTGGCTATAGTATTTCTCCTGTTACTTTTGTTCTAAAGGAAATCTGTTTTTTGTAAAGAGGAAGAAAGAATCAACTAATTATTCTTCTAAAATGTTCATTGTAGTACCAGTTCTTACTTATTTGGAATCTTTATATAATGATAATAGATTTTGATGCAGGCTAAGTCTAAATATACTGTAACAATATAAATTCCCTTTGTAGTAGGGAATTTCCTGCACAAAGACTCTAAGTTAATGACTCTGTGTGATATACTTCAGACTGGGTGCTCTTTCCTTCTTTTGATAGGATGTGAGTGGCTTATTAGTTACATAAACAGCTGACTTCCCTTATCAAAGTCAAAGGCTGAAACTGCCCTCAGAGAAAGACTTTCGTCTTTGACCTGACATTGACCACAGATTTCAAATTTCCAGATGTACTGAATAAGTAGAGAATATCAGATATTCAAAAATCCTCATTCCTTTTAATTATCTTTTAATTAACTTTCCGTGTCCTATAATGAAGACTCAAGTTTTTATTATCAAACAGAGTTCATGACTCCTGCATATTCTTAATGCCACTGAAGCCAGAATTTTACATAATAATTGATTATTTAAAATGCAATACATGGTAGACAAGCTATAAGCTCATGTCTTTGAATTAGTATGATTTTTGATAAGATTTTTGTTCCACTGCCCTGGGACTCATATGCTTTAGGACAAAGTTGTTTAGAATTGGACAAAAGCTGAATAGTGAACACTAAAACTCCTAAATCAAGTGGCACAAATTTTGCTGAACAGAGAAATAATAAAATTGGTTTGGTCCAAGAATTATTCCTTCTCTTCATCTCTGTCTCTACTCTACTTCAAGACAGTCCAACAAAAAATGTGAAAGAATTTTAAAAAAATGTCTAAGGAGATGAAATGTTACTACACTGACTTGATCATTGCACATAATATACATGTAACAAATTACCACACTTGAGCCCATAAATATGTACAATTATGTTAATAGTTTTTTTGTTTTGTTTTGTTTATTGCAGTACGGGGTGGGGGGGTTGAACCTGGGGCCTATGCATACTTTGCAAGTGTTCTACAACTGAACTGCACCCCCAGCCCCTTTTTATTGCTTTTTATCTTGAGACAGGGTCTCACTAAGTTACACAGACTGCTTCTGTCCTCAAACTTGTGATCCTCCTGCTCCCACTTTGTGAGTTGCTGGGATTACAGGCATGTGCCACCTCACCCAGCTAGTAATTAATATTTTAAAGTTTAAAGGAAAAAGAATACTCAATGACAAGTGAGTCCAAAATTATTTTATTAAAAAATCTAAATTCTTTAAGGATAAAAATTCTAGTCTTCCCTGAAATGCCATAATTTTCAATGGAGATAGCCTTGAAGTTCTCTGTGGAATGTCACTTACCTGGTGTCACTTTTGCTATTTTGGGGGGATCTGATCCAATACCATGATGAATTTTGCTTTGGAACTTTATAGCAAATAGTATAAACAAAAGGCATAATAATATGGAAAGAGATGTTTAAACTATGTGAAAGAATAGACTGTACCTAAGAAAACTGTTTATGGCTTATATAGGAAACAAAAATTTAGAGCTGATGATTATTGATGCAATCTCCTTAGATAGTAGTTGTAAAAAATAAGGAGAAGACTAAATAACTTGTTCAAAATATCAAAGCACAAGTTTTTCTCTCATTTAAATAAATCCAGTGTATTAATCATTTTTTTTATAAGATTGACCAATACTTGAGCAAACAATTTAAAAGAAGAAAGGACTTATTTTAGCTTTAGATTCCAGATATTTCAGTGCACAGTCTTTGGCTCCATGGACCACTTGTTATGAGACAGAACATCATGGCAGTGAGGGCTGCCAGTGATGGAGGTGTGCCAGGGGAGGAAGGTGTTCACCTCATGGTGGACAGGAAGCAGAGAACAAAGAAGGGACCAGGAGTCAGATTTAACCTTCAAAGACACTCTTTCAGTGACCTACTTCCTCTAACTAAACCCCACCTCCTAACATTTCTACTGCCACCAACTGGAGACCAAGTGCTCAACCCATAAGCCTGTGGGGGACATTTCATATTCAAACCACAATGTCTGGTAATACATGTATTTTTTAATTTTCTGTCATTTAGTAGCTGAAAATAGGGTGTATGCTTCAAAACATCAAGCTTTTATGTCTTTTAATATTTCATTTCAAAGTATTACCATTCTAAATTTATTCTTATATATTTATTTTGGACTTCATCTCAGTTAGACTAGTTTACCAAGATTGGCCTATACTCACAAATCTATTTGTTCTGAAGATAAAACTTAGCAGTATTGTTTACTATTTCTTATAAATTGCACACCAGTGAAATATAGAGAGATATATTTACATTTGATACATCTAAGTGATGAAAGTTCAACAAGTTACCTAAAGATAATATTTCAAAGCATAATATTTCACACCAATATCAATAGAGATTATCCTTGCATTTGTCTTAAATTTTTCTTCATTCAATTCAATCATGCCTAGTTGCATGACATTTTCTTTATCATTTGATTATTCCAGAGACTGAAATATAGGTTAGTAGTGTGATATCCATTAGTATTTTCTGTCAAGGCTTAACTCCAAAGTTCAAATCCACCCCAAGTTAGAGAGACTCATAACTCTGAAAGGAATACCTCACATGCCTGATGGGTAAACCCATATCAAGCCATGTAAATAAGCCAAATTCCTGAAGAACAGCCCCCATATCTCCCAAACAAGTTAACATCTCCTATGAACTTGGAAACAAAGAGTTTGGGTTTGCTTTTACTTTGTTATTTAAAAAATACTTACTTACTCAAAAAACTTGAATTCAGTTGTCTCTGTAATAGTGGTCCTCACATTTTTTGATCTCTAAACCCCTTACACTCAGAAATTTTTGAAGACTTCAGAGAGCTTTAATTTACTATGTTTATTATATTTATCAATATTTCCCATATCAGAAATGAAAACTGAGAAAGTTAATATGTTTCATTTAATTAATCTTAAGATACAATTAATTAATTATCTACTGAAAATAAATAGCATCCTTTTAAAGAAAAATTAATAACATTCTCCAAAAAATTAATGAGAAGTTGACCCTTTTATATCTATGAAAATTTCTTTACTGCCTTATAATAGAAAATGACTGGATTCCCATATCTGCTTTTGCAATCAATCTGTTGTGACCTATTATTTTTGTTAAGTGTATGAAGAAATACATCCTTTTGGAAATGTATAGTTGAAAAAACTAAGATATTGTGGACATAGCAAAGCGGTATCAAAAATCCACAGAGGTCTAAGGACCACACTTTGTAAATCATTGTTCCAATCAACCCAAGGTTTTATTTTATCCAGTGGTTAAAGAACATGACCACTGGGGAATCCCAATTACATTTTTAAGAAGTGACAATTGAAGAATATAAAAACTATTCAGCCAAACACTGCCTTGCCAGATGGCTTCTGTAATACAAAGCTGTGTCCCAAGAGAGATTTTAGTTCATAGCTCTCACCTCTATTTTGACATGCTGTCCCTCAGACATTCTGAACTTTATAAAACTCTACATTCTGTCTTCGAGAAGCCTTGAATCTTGGAGGCCAACTATCAATTCAAAGCCATATGAGAAGCCTGTATCTCTACCAATTGCTAGCCTAGAAGACCCAACAGGCTCCTCTACTCTATCTCAGTCTTTTGGTTTTTGTTTCATTTGTTTGGTTTGGTTTGTGTTTTTCAGTACTGAGGCAGGGGGCACATTGAACCCAGGGAATCATGCATACTAGGCAAGCACTCTATCACAGAGCTGAACCTCAGCCTCTTTTTTATTTTTTATTCTGAGATGTGGTCTCACTAAGTCATACAGGCTGCCCCAGCCTCAAACTTGGAATCTTTATGCCTCAGCCTGATGAGTAACTGGCTTTACAGGCAGATGACATGGTGCCCAGCTCTTTGTCTAAGCTTCCTGTAAGTTCTAAGTTACTATGGTACTTTGAATCCAGGCACATTTCTATAGTTCTCTTATACCTTTGCAAATGATATTTTTTGGTGGTCCTGTAAGTGCTTAGAAGAGTCCTGACTCTATACACTTTTGCAATTCTGTTTCCTCAGGTATCAATTCTGCATCTCTGGGATTCCCTAAATCATTTTAAACTAAATACTCCAAATTACTTTGTCATTCATAATAGAACTTCTTATTTGCTCCTAACATTTTCTAGTTCAGTCTCTTTTATTTCAGATAAAGAAACAGAAACTAAGAAGGACTACAAAGAAAGTATGGCAAAATTTAAATCCACCTGTTTATGGAAAATCAACACTAATGTGGTGGGAACATATAATGGGTGAGATAAACTTGGATTTAGAAAAATATATCTAGGAACTCTTTCCCATAATCATGCCCTCACCTAGTTGAATCATTCCACAGTTGACCCCACTAACTCTAAACTCCAACTTCATAGCATTGTTGAGAGAGATGAGGACCTTCCTCACAGAACCGTGAATTTCAGAAGCAACTCTACATCAAACCAACTAAGGTCATGGTAGACATCCTTCTCTACAACAGAGAACCAATTCATCACAGTTCTGTCCAGATATTATGCCATTCCTGCCCTACATTTGGAAATATTGAATAGATAAAAATATCCTAGTCTCAATGATTAAATATAGACAAAATATAAGCAAATTAAGACAAATATGCCTTAATAGATTTTGATCCTGTAAGGCACCTTTATGGCGCCTTTTCCATAAAATCAGTTTGAGCAGTCCTGAGTTGCCTTCTCTTCAGAGAGGAAGAAAGGGGTTCCTGTGGAGCTATCCATGGTACTCCTCTCAGAGAATCACTTTTTCAACTTACTGTGCCAGTTTAGTCTGTCCTGCTTGCAAGTATTTCTAGAGCACCAAAGTTCATTGTGAGTCTTTCTGTGATTGTTCCTTGAAATAATGCCAATATTTTGTTTGTTTGTTTGTTTCCCAAGGATCTTACACTAAAGCTAATATTCCCAGCCCTAGCCTGCACCTATTCTTCTTCTTTGTTGTAGTGCAGCCGTCTCATCTTTGCAGGAATCTGCCCACTTGCTTCTATTACTGAATTGGCCTCCACTGGTCTGGGCATGTTGCCCTGCTTGAGACAGAACAATGACCAAGACTGGCTTTAAGAGTAACTAGTAAGTCTGATTTAAAGATGACCAGAAAACCTGCCCTGCCCCCAAAAGCATCCCCTACTTGTAGCCTTGCAATGTGACAAAACTCCCACTTGGGAATGTAGCATTGAAGAACAATCATGGCTGAATTTACATAGAGCAGTAAATTAAATACTAGATTTATACACTTTGTCTAATTAACATTCACAACACCTCCACCAGCTAGATATCATTTTCGCCAAGGCTCAAAGAAATTAATGATGGCCAATTTAACAGAAGTAGTATATAGTACAGGCAGTCTTATATAAGTCTGTTAGAATCTACTAAATCCAGTGCTTTCTGCCTAAGAGAATGGAGTCTAAAACAATCTCAAGCCCCCTTAAATTCATTGCTATTTACAGGTGAGCAACATTGGCATTTGGCCTTTAATATCTCTTTGATTTAGGCATTTTTGTTGGTTTGTTTGTTTCTGTGGTGTGTGTTCATTCATGCATGGCCCAGAGTAAGGAAGATATATGTTCTTTACAGACTGATTGAGTGCTCATGTAAAGCTATGTCACCAGAAACCTCTAACCCTTTTCTCTATGCCAGGTAACAGGCAATTAAATCAGAGTGATTTGCCTCAGGCCAAAAGCTCATGGACCAGCAAAAAGTATCTTTCATTTTTTGAGCTTAGAGAAACCATTAGCACTACAATGCCCCATAGCTAGAATGAAGAAAAATTTTGCAAGTGATTAATTTGCTTTAGAGAGCCAAATATGATTACCTTCATCAGCTTTTATCCACACTTTTAGAGCTCATATACTAGTCTCACTTAATCTTCAATCCCTTCTAAATTTAAGGTTCAAGTGCTCAGAGAACCAACCATGAGTTAAACACTTCCATGACCAGGCAGATAGCCAAAACAAAAGAAAAGCACTTCCTCTCAAGGTCCATAACTTCATTATATCATATGTTATATAAGGTAATGGTCAATAGTTCCCAAATTAGAAATAAAACAGACTTTGGAGAGGGACATCTTTTTTCAGTTTACCATAGCCCATCTTCTAGTCTCCAAAGATGCATTTCCATCCATGTACAAAATATATTCACTCCATTCTGGCATCCCCCAAAAGCTCAACCTGTTACAATGATTTAAATATATTATCTAGATCATCTCCATCAAGTATGTGTGAGATGCTGAGTATGTTCCATCCTGGGGCAAAACTTCTCTCCTTATCACTTTTCATAACATAGGATCTTTATCTAGATTTATTCCCACCTTCAGAGTTATTATTAATACTTTGAGAGAAATCAAAAAGTCCTAAAAAGCTCATAGGCATTTTTTTTTCATTTGGCCAGATTCGGTTTTGTTTCTTGCTTAATTGTGTTACAAATGGATGAAAGCTAAATATCTCCTCCTGAAAGCCAGCCAAAAGCATTTATTATGTTGGTGCCTGAAGTGAGAGTTCTTCCTTATGAACAAATCAGTAACAGTGGTTACTCCTTCCTTTAAAAATCCTGTAATCTATTCCTGAAGATTTGACTATTTCTGGTTCCCTTAATAGTATTGTCAGCAATGTGAAGGATACAATCTTCTAAATACCCAATATTTTGCAGGTCAACTATGCATCAAAGTATATTTAAGAAAGTTAAATTGACAAATAAAATGACAATTGAATGTAAAAATATAGGTGGAAAATTCTGTGTGTATGTTTGTACCATTTCAAATAACTCAACTAGGTGACACAGGTAAACAAATCTTTATATATGCAGCTATATATTTGCTCACACAGCAACATCTTCTGTCATAACTAATTCATCTGCATAGTAACTTGAATTGTTTGAGAATTGATTGGGAAATATCTCAATTGGATATTCCCATTTGGACATATAAATATTGCCAATTGGGAAATATCCTAATTTCAGAGTTTTTAAAAGGCAAATTCTGTTAATAAGATGGAGTAATTCCATATAAATAAATATTATTTTATATTGTAATGTTAGTGTCTGCACATTATTTTATTATATTATGTAAGGTACCTTTTCACTGGACCTTTAGGTTGCTGCTAATATTTGTCTAATCAGAGGTTTCAATATGTACCCTTTTCCTGAAATAGACTTTGGATATTTTAACATTTATTCCAGAAAGTATTATAAAAGGAATTAAGAAGATATCCTGATTAATATGCAAGTAGTAATGCCATTTCTAAAATCTCATTTTCTGATTTGCTTTCTCTTTAGCCCTTACTTTGTTGGTTTTCTTTTTTCCCTTTATTGATAAATGTTGGTGGGGTACAGAGTAATACAGCATTTGCTTTTTCCACTGTGCAACTATTACATCACTTTTGGTTACACTTTCATCAACTTACAAAGTTTATGGAACCTTTCGATTACAATGTAGTAAACTCATATGCATTTATGGATTATATTCCCCTACTTTTCCCATGTACTCATGAAGTTGCATCATTTACATTGAGATTATCCTATCTTTATTTATCCCTTTACATTATTTCCCCTCCCCTTCATTCCACAACCTTTGCTTCCCTTAGCCCTTACTTTAACTTGCCAAGTGTATTTTTTATTTGAATAAATAAAAAATGGACTTCAAGGTCAGCCCATGAAGTCATGTTCAGTCTAGGTACTAGTTTGCTAGATGCATTTCAGTGCACCAGAATAACCTGAAGAAGAATATTCGGCTTCTATGTGGGGAAGAGGGGCTGGGATTTGGCTCAGTTGGTAGAGCACTGCTCTGCAGTCTCTGAGGTCCCAGGTTTGATTCCCAGCACCGCAAAAATGGGAGAAGGACCTGGCAATCCACTCCCAAGGTAATCCCAAAACAATCAGCCATTGAAAACTCTATGAGGGTCGCTAGAGTCTCATATGACTCGATGGCACCTAACAACAACAACAATATGTGGGGAAGGAGGAATTAGGAGAAACACCTGGACTGTGAGACAGTTTCAGTGAAAGGCAGCCTGCCCAGCCAGAGGGCCACTTAAGCATCATTAGAAGTTAAGCTCTTTGAAAGGCCAGATGGTAAAAGGTGCTAGTAAGAATGATAGAAGATGGTAGAAGGCAAACATTGCTTAATTCTTAATTTACCATAAGAACTGACTTGATCAACATGTATAGTCTAAGTTACTTCACTATCCTTACTCTGCTGTGAAAGGTCAGGTACAGATAGTGAACACTAGGGTGAGGGGCAAAGGGAGAACAGAGGGAGCATGTCGGCCCCTGAAACACCAGATCAGAGAGTAAGTGTTTATTGCATGGGAGAAAGGAGACACCCTGGCATTGTGTCCAGGGTCACACCTCACCAAGGCCAGTGAGGAGACCTTCTGCCAAGAGAAAATGTTATCTGTTTCACATTCCTTCCTCTGCTTGTTCTTTAAGACTTTTCTTTAAATCTTTAATAAATGAAGTCTGGGTTTATTTGTGTTATTCAGCTTGTGCATTGCTGTGGCAAAATACCTGCCAGAAGCAAACTTATGGGAGGAATGATTTATTGGAGTTCATGGTTAGAGGCAGGAAAATATGGCAACAGGGCTGCCATGGCGGCAGAGCAGGTGGCAGGGCCTGTGGCAGAGAACCTCCCATCTTGGCACTGAGGAATCAAAGGGAGTTTCTAGAACTGGGGGCCCACATGAAGCCTCCAGAGGCCCACCTGCAGTGACCTACTTCCACAAAGCTAGGTCCCACCTCCCAGAGTTCCATAGCCTCCCAGGACAGCACCATTAGCTGAGGACCAAACCTTTAAATGCATGACTGTTGGGGGCATTTTAGATTCAAACAATAGCATTCTTCAACACATTGTTCTATCAAATTTTATAATTTGTTTCTATCCATTTCTATATTCTTCCATCCTTTCTCCTATATTTCCAATCAACGATATCCTCTTCCCTACCTTCCTTCTGTGCCCTTATATTCAAATCAGTCTCAAGCAGAATCAAGGGAGTCATTTATAGAGGTGACATGGTCCAAACCCCCATAGTACAAGCACAAAAAGAGCTGAAGGGCATTTTGTTGACATACCAAGCTGATGGCCCTCCTTATGATGTCTTCCTCTGATTAAAATTCTTTCTTCTTCATAGCATTCCAGGGGTAAGGCGTGTGTGCGTGTGTTTAATAGATGTGTTTAATGGATGAGGCACTCCCTGGCTTCAGAGCTGACATAAAGTGCCCAGAAGTGTGCTCAGCAAGCATGGTCTCAGCTCCAAAAGGAGCAAAGAAGCCCATTGTCTCTTTATCATAGCTTAAAAATAGAACTGCCCTTTTAAATGCTGCATGACATTGTAAAAGCTCCATTCTATTTTCTAACTTAACTATAAGCACTGGGTCACTCATCCACAATGTTGCACTCTAGGTTTCTCCAAATGTATTTCACAGTCCTTTCCTTCTGCACAGCAAGTTATATTTTTTCAAGGTTGAATTGCATGTCATTTTTGTTTTTGTTTTAAATTAAATTTGGTGCAAATGTCTCAATTTTTAATGGTGTCTGCAGCAACTCCCAAATTAGTTCTTCAAACTTCACCAGCAATGTGTTGTTTTCTTGCTTTTTTCAAACCTTCTCACTGTGTTAACATAATTGCTAATATTTTTATAGTGCTTTGCAGATTACAAAATACTTTCAAACCCATCATCTACTGAGAGGAAGTATTATTAGGAACTCTCTTTTCCAGGGTAGACCCAGTCTTGAAGATGTTTATTGGTTTGACCTAGGGATGTTGCTCAGTAGTAGAGCATTTGCCTAGCATGTGCTATGTCCCAGAATTTGATACAGAGCACTGAAAAGAAAAACTGATTTGTGAAAGAAACAAATATGAAAAGAGTTGAGATTGAAGCTTGTCACCTGACCTTTATACCTCCCAGTGCTGCCTCTCTTTCTGACCAGTTCATGTATTTCCACACAAGAAGTTATGGATAGGAAATATAACTATATTATTATTTAATGGGAAACATAATAAACCTAAGTGTCTAGAAAGATATTGTGACAATTTATTTTGGTCATAAATATTCTTCATATTTGTCAAGATATTAATGTTGTTGTTATTAGGTGCTGTCAAGTCGGTGTCCAACTCATAGTGACCCTAGGTACAACAGGCAAAACACCATTGTCAGTGCTTCTCTGTTATCCACAGGGATTTCAATCACTGATTATTTCTTTGGGATTGGATTGCAGAGTCCTTTTCCCAAGCCTACAGCACCTGGTGTCCCCAGGCGGTCTCCCACCTAACTACTAACCAGGCCTGACCCTGCTTAGCTTATGAGATCTGATGGGATCAGTCACCACTGCGGTATGGCTGGAGGCAAGACATTAATTGTTGTTGTTGTTAGGTGCCGTCGAGTCGGATCCTACTCATAGTGACCCTCTGTACAACAGAGGAAACGCTATTGTCAGTGCTTCTCTGCTGTTCGTAGGGTTTTCAATGGCAGATTGATTTTGAGAGGGGGTTTCCAGGTCCTTCTCCCAAGCCTACAGCTTCTGGTGTTCCAGGCAGTCTCCCATCCAGGTACTAATCAGGCCTGACCCTGCTTAGCTTCCGAGATCTGATGGGATCGGTTGCCACAGGGTTACGGCTGCAGGCAAGAAATTAAGCTATCATATATTGAGCAGTTATAATGCATCATACTGTATATATGAAGTGCTTTCCAAATCTATCTCAATAATCCAAGAACAAATCTATGAAGAAAGTACTAATATCATCCTCATTTTGTAGATGAGGAAACTGAGTTATAACATCATGCAAGTCCCTCAGGTTAATAAGTGGTATGGGGGGACTTGAACCCAGCACTCATTGCCCCAATAAGCACATTCTTAACCACTAAACCATTGGGATTAAGAGAGCTGGATCTGTAATCAGCCTTAAATTGGAATTTTAGCTGCATGTTGACTGACTGCGTTTATTTGGCAAATATTTAATCTCTTAATTTCAGTATTTCTACCTGTAAAAATGATTAAATGAGTTTCAAACATCAGCACCTAATTAGTAGTGAATAAATATCCACTAGTATTCTTTTGACAATGTTGTTGTTGTTGTTAGGTGCCGTCGAGTCGGTATCC